>JAQFYB010006152.1:0-12741 GCA_034694085.1 Pogonognathellus longicornis | reverse complement strand
ATCATGAACTTCATCGCCACTTTCTTCATCGTCTTCTTCTTCAAAACGTAAACATAGTCGAACTTTCTTCTTGAACGCACTCTCCCCAACACTTTTCCACTTTTGACACACAAGACGACAATTTCGAAAATCATCTTGGTCCAGATTTTCAAATATACACTGAATGATCTACAAAAGAAGAAATTATTTTGATATTTAAAACAATGACAAATTGTATTCGCAAACTCACAAAAACCAATTTACATAATAGTAAATCTTTACTTGCACATTTTAGCTGTCAACAAAAATTTCGTTGATTTGCTTAGTTCAAGTAGTACAATCAAAACTTATTGCTATATAACACAATAAATATTTGATTTTTGAGGTTCATTAAAGAAATGCACAAAACAGTGAAAAAACCGCTGTTCCATTAGCACAATGCAGCTAATGGAAAAGATACCGAAAAAAATAATTCAGAGTAAGCTAACGGTGTTTATAATTAGCAATGAAGGAAATATAATTCTTACTACGTGATTTAGTAAAGCTGGATGAGGCCAGTTTTCAGTATTATTTTCTTCGTCCAGTTGAAAAATATTGTCATCATCGGTTGATGAATGTGTACGTTGACGTTTAGAATTGTTGATGGACATTTTAACGAAGCTTTATTGTTAACTGTAATTGCTAAAAAACAAAAATAAAACAACACAAAATATTAAAAATATTGTATTTAACGGAAAAGGTTAGAATCTATCGTGCTTATTATTAAGGAGACCGTAAATTAGAAATTCATTTACAGTTACAGTTACAAAATGCCCATAAACTGATCTAACTGATGATATATTTCAACTTACAATTTCAATCGTTTGAAAATTTTGATGGAACCTATTAGTATGTAAGAAAACAAGTGATTTGTAAGTGAGGGAGTAATGTTTCTCGTGCGTCTAAGAAACTAGAGTTTTGTAACGATGATTGATTTTTTGCTTCTCCCAATCGTTGCAACAAAATAATGCGTTTAGATATTTAGTACTATTTTTTAGTGCAAGGAGCGATAAGGAGTTTATATTTAAACACAATTAAGAAAATTGTAAATTATCAATATCTACATAAATTTTACAAGGACGTATTCGGTGTGTCCTTAGGGCGTGGTTCGGCCCAAAACTCAAGTTGCGATATAAAAGCGTTCAGGCACTATACTAGCTACCAGGCTCATATTCAAGGGGGTACACAGGGTGAAAGTGCACCCTTCAGAATGATCGAAATTAGACTATTTTTCCATAAAAGTTAAAAAAATTCGCTCTAGCCCCGATTTTGATGCTTTTTAAGTTGGTTTTAGTTGTAACCTTATTAAAAAGCGTTGTTATGGAATAATTTGTACCTTGTGTTTCAATTTTGCTCTCATAATATTTAATTTCTGTGTACACCCTTGATGTGCACCCCCAGATTATGATCCTGGGTACGCCTCTGATAGCCACACGCTAATATCCCTTACTGGTTAAGTCCTTGAATGGAAGCTGACTGATTGGGAAGATTATTAACACGATTACACGAATGTACCAACGCAATTTTGATGTGATACTGCATGACGTCTCTCTCAACAACTTCTATAGCTATCCTAGCCATAGGTAAGGTATATAGTACTTATAGACACACCCCAACACAACTCATTTACATATGTTTTTCTTATGATAAATCCTACAAATGAAATGCCACGTATTTACTAATTATGCTGATACAAAGCTTCATGTTAATAAATTTTCAAATGGGAATTACAAAATAGCTTAGAATTGTAGTTGAAGTGAAGGTTAATACATTTAGCAATCGTGTTTCATTAGTTAATCATGGAACTCACAGTTCGATGTCCCAGCAAGATGACGTTGTACTTGTTCACCTTTAAAAAACAGATTTACGCGATTTTTTGTTATATCTTATTAAAATGTAATATGTAGTAGTTATTTAACTCATAACATGAACGTCAGCTTATGAATTTTCAATAATTATAAAAATATTGGTAATGTAGAAAAACAGGGCGATGAATAAATTCATAAATTATGAAACAATCCATCAATGGCAGGTTCTTATTGAGATTAGTATTGATGAAAAATTAAAAACCCCGATTCAAGTGATTGTTTTGAATTTTTGATGTGAATTGAATTAATTGCAATGCAAATTCAAAAACCAGATTTATGTAAAATATGGTGACGCAATTACATTTTGTTCGCCGTAATTTGGAAAACGATTTGGAAAAAACATTGTCTTAGATATCTGATAGATTTATAGACGGATGCAGTCAATGCTACCATTTGTATTTCATTTTTTTGCATTTTTTAGCTGCGCTTAATGTACCCTACAGTTCATGAAAATAAATAGTAATTTTCTCAATAAGAACAATTAATATTGACTGATTGCAAAAATATGTACATCATATTTCATTTCATATTTGTGTCACTTCTTTTGCAGGAACCATGTTTGTGCCCAATCGAATTGCTAAAAACACATGAACAACTAATACTTGGTCTACCTCAATCAACCGATTGTAGATAAAATAGAGTTTCGAGGATAAGGTGTAATAACAAATGTCTTTAAATAACGTCAATTGTATTAATTATTAATTCACTGTTAAATTTATTTTTTCTCAAAACAAGTGGCATGCATAGCAAATCCGATTTTAAATGGGAAGAATACAAATATCAAGAGAGTTTGAGACTGATTATAGTGCTGAACTATATTATTGTTTTATTATTATTCTTACAATCTATAGTATTGAATTTTAATTAACTATACAATATAGCTTATTTATTTATTTCAATGTTGTATTATATTTATTCTTGCCGTTTTAAGAATATAATGTAAAATCGTACAGCTTTCAATTAGTGCAATTTTACAATTAATTCAAAAGAGTTACAATTTAGCAAAAAAAAGAACATCATAAAATTTTAACGCTAATTTGAATTTGACTGTATTCTAACCTATATAGCTTAGGAAATTTGTAATTAAGGTTGCTCAAAAAATATATGCACAAAAAATTGTTGTATAAATGTTGTATTATATAGAATAGACGGTCGAAATTTCTTGTGTTCATTTGATTTGAATCGAAAACTTTTCATACTTTCAAGAATTTATTTCTATGCGAACTGCCTCGCCATTTAATTGTGTAAATATATTATTTACAATAATATCCCTCAGAAGTAAACATAAGAATGAGGCATGCTATAAAATATAAACTACCCTGTCCCTATTTAGATTATTAGGATGGTAATTTTGCTTCCTCTTCCATTGACGGTTACAGCTTCTTTTTCGATTTCTAAGTCCATGCTACCAAAAGTGTAATTCTCCTTCAAATAACTAAATGCTCCGGAACTGAAAAAACTCAATAGAACGATTGGTATTGATGTCTGAAATAGTTCCTTTACAACTGGATTACTAGGATTCAAGAATGGTGAAAACAAAGTCAAAGATTTTGGCTGGAAACGACGAAGCGTTGTCAAAATGGAATCCATATCGATATCATTGTCGAATCCTTGCATCTGTAATTCATCCAATGCATGCACACCTTCACCAACAAACTCGTACTCACCTATCAGAAAAAGATGTTTGACAGTGGTTGGAATCATATGCATATCAATAGCCACTCTTTCTAGCTCATCACATGAATCTAGTACAAGCCTCTCTAAATTATGGCAGTATCTGGTCAAATAAGGCAAACACTTTTCTATTGCGTGAATTTCTTTCAGTTGCAAGCTTTGAAGGTGTGGGAAGGAAATATTCTCATGTTCAGTACTCTCAACAATATTGACATGCTCTCTTACACGCAATACTTGTAAAGCATTTGGCAACATCT
Organism: Pogonognathellus longicornis; assembly: GCA_034694085.1. NCBI lineage: Eukaryota > Metazoa > Arthropoda > Collembola > Entomobryomorpha > Tomoceridae > Pogonognathellus > Pogonognathellus longicornis. Next base: position 8,924 of record JAQFYB010006152.1, on the reverse strand, counting down.
GAAAGACGCAATCGCAGTCGGAAATTTCTAATTGTTTTACAATCATTTTAGTGGGCTTGTCAAATGGTGAAAATGAACATTCTAAATCATCTACAATCCAATCTGATTTCTCCAAATTGATAAGATCAATTCGACAAAAACTTGCTTTTTTTAGAATTGTGTTGCCTGAAGCGTCAAGAGATATTTTGGTAGCTTTTAAACATCTTGCAAGAGATAATTGTTCCACAGCCTCGAAATTGACAATCTCGTTTAAATGAATCATTTCCAATGGTTTGTTTTCTCGAAAAAAGATAACATCCTTCAAACTCAAGTCTACAGGGGAAATGATCAGAGGATCGGTTTTAAATTCAATGGAGCATGCTTCTAATTTGATGTTCTGAATATTTTCCAGCTTTTCAAAGGAAACTATCCATCTTGTTGTAGTGTCTGCAATGAGCATCTCTCTGATGAGGGTCAGTGTCTTTAGATTTTCGATTCCACCCAGAATTGGCGTTAAATCGTAGCTCTCCAGGAATTTCTTATTTACTGTGTTGTAATTCTCGGATTTTAAAACGACATTCTCTAATTTTAAGTCAGTGACAAATCTACCATCCGTCGAAAATAAGTTGAATAGCTCAGCTGGTGGCCATGGCACGCACTGTATGAAGCTAACCGCAGTAAATGGAACTTCGGTTTGTGACATTTGGAAAAATTGTACCAGGTTTCTTGGAGCTTTAAAGTTTGCCTCTACGCCATCTTCAACTAGGTCGCCACCTTCATCATTTTCTTCTTCTTGAAAAAGGAAACGAAGTCGAACTTTATTCTTGAACGAACTCTCCCCAACACTTTTCCACTTTTTACACACAAGACGACAATTTCGAAAATCTTTTTTGTCCAGATTTTCAAATATGCACTCAATGATCTGCAAAAGAAGCATTAATATTTGAAACAATTATAAATTTCATTTTCGAACTCACAAAAAACAAATTACATAATAGTAAATATTAACTTGCACATTAAGCTATCAACTGCAATTTCATTGCTTATTTACTTATTTCAGAAAACAGAATTAAAACTTATTGCTAGCAAATTAAAAATATACTTTAAATGTTTATTGGATTTTTGAAGTTTATTAGAGAAATTCATCAACAGTAATGAAGCTAATGGACAAGATACCGAAATAATAATTTAGAGTAACTATATACCTTTACAGTTAGTAATAAAATAAATGAATTATAAATCTTACTAATTGATTTAGCAAAGCCGGATGAGGACTGTCTTCAGCATTCTTTTCCTCGTCAAGTTGAGATATATTACTCTCATCGGTTGATGAATGTGTAATATTTACGGACATTTTAACAAAGCTTTGTTTGTAACTGGCAGGTGCTAATAAACACAAATAAAACAACACAAAACATCAAATATTATATTTAGCGGAGATAAATATAAAGTATAATTTACCGTGTATTTTATTAAGCAAACAATAAATTACAAAAAATGTTATTTAAAGTTACAATGTAAATGTATGATATTTCAACTTACAATTTTAACCGTCTAAAACGTCTATTGATTGGTATGTAAAAAAAATGAACGAAATATCGTATTTTTATGATCAATTATTTCATTAATGCAGTTGTAAGAGAGGGAAGTATATTTCTCGTGTTGTTCTAATAAGCAACTAGAGTTTTGTAATGATATGATAGGCAGTTTTGCTTCTCCCAAATGTTGCAACAAAATAATGCGTGTAGGTATTTAGTTAGTATTAGTTTTTAGTGCAAGCAGCGATAAGGAGTTTATATTTAGACACAAGTAAGAAAATTGTAAATTATCAAAAACTAATACCTAGGTATATACATACGTATCCGGTGTGAGCTTTTATGGGCATTGCGGGACGTCCTATTCGGCCCAAAACTCTTGTTAGGACTTTAGCGTTAAGGTATTATAGTTCTTAAGCTATCTCTTGCTGGTTAAGTCCTTGAATGGAAGCTGATTGAGAACATTGCATTTTGAAGGTTATTTAACACGAATGTAACGAAGAAATCTTGATATGATTCTGACGTCTGTCTCAGCAAACTTTTATACCTATCTTTACAAAAATAGATTTAAACTATCCCCATTTTTTTCTTGAGTCTTCTTAACCTGTATATATAAATCGTCGTGTTAATCGTAAAATGCGACAACTTGATTTTGTGTATCTTAAAAGCGACAAATTAATTGATTTCCTATCATATCATACCAGAAAATGATGGGAAATCAAGTTGTCGCAGTTTTAAGATATACAAATTTTTACTATTAACAAGATCAAATGTAGTAATCATATACTTAGTAACTTATGTAGTAATTATTTACGTCAGCTTATGAGCTTTCAATTAATAATAGAAATATTGGTAAGGTACAAAAGACAGGGTGACAAAGAAATTCCAAAATCATTAAACAATCCATTAATGCTAGTTTTTACTGAATCTATGGTTAATGTAAAATTTAAGATCCAAAATCAAGTAAGTGTTAGATGAAATGTACGAGATTTAGAGTGCAATGTAGTTGGGTGTTCACAATTTTAATAGTTTTGGTGTGCTGAGTATTTGCGTATACATTGTAGGGATGGGCAAAATACATGACTTTCAAAACACAACTACAAATAAATACAAATAAATACACAAATAGTTTAAATACAAAATATGCTTTTTTCCTCAAAATAGAAATGTATTTAAAATACATTTGCTTTGTGCCCTCCGAAATACAAACCATAAAATACGTATCCCTCCAAATGTCTCACGGTTTAACACCCTTGCGTAGCGAAGGGTATATACAATAGCCGTTCTTCCAAAATTCGCAAAAAAGAAGTTATTTTATCAAAAAAGTTCATAAAAATGCAAAATTTTAAGAGTATTTTGTGTATAGGTATTACGTTTTTTTCTAAATTTCCTCAAATTTTCCGCGCTTCGAGTAAAAATGAGCACATTACTATCTCATGTTTTGTTTTACCCTCCCCGAAAATAAATCCTGGCTACTCCTATTTAGTCACAAATACATCATACAGTTTAAAACTAAAACAGTGGACTGAGCAGGCCTTGTTTTATTAGTTTATTTGGTCCGGCGAGGATAAGACAAGAAAACCCTTTTCTTCTGTAGAAATATTGTCTATATAATTTTTAAACCTTAGATTGATTTTGTTTGAATAATTGATTGTTTTCTAAAATGTTCACTAAAAATATTGTTAAAATTTGTTTTCCCCACTTGTGCGATGGTTACACTTTTCTCAATTTTAGCTGCAAATTTTATAGCTTTATATAAATATACTAGTGGATTAGCGCGGCGCGCTGCGCTGCATAGTCAATCAGCTAACGAAATGACATTTATTTTAGTTTTTGGTAAATATTGTATTTGTTTAGGGGGTTTCAGCCCATTTTGTAAATACTTTGACTCAATACCCTATACCGTGGGAGGGAAAATGTGCAATTCTCACCCTGAAATCCGAAAAAGCAGGTTAGTTTTGCAAATGATTTTGGAGTGGAAGGTGCTGCGTATAATATGATGTGGAAATAAAACTGCAAAAATTGAAATTTTTAATCTTGTTATCCACAAACAGGGGCGTATCCAGGTCAGACATTTGGGGGGGGCTTGAACAAACCTTTGTTATATGTCAATTTTTCTCGCGCAGCGCGAAAAAATTTAGAAAATTTTGCTACAATTTGCGGAAATTTATGACAAAATCAATTGAAATTGCAACAAAAACGCGCGTAGCGCGAAAAAAATTAGCACATTTTGCCAAAAATTGCGCGAATTTTGGTCATAATCAATTTAAATTGCAACAATATCGCGCGTAGCGCGAAAATTTTGGAGATTTTTTGCATTTTTGCGGCAAAAATAACCTCTTTTTTTGGTATTTTGAAAGAAAGCTGTTTTTATCTAGTGTACGTCCAAAAATTTGGGGGGGGGGCTTCAGCCCCCTAAGCCCCCCCCTAAATCCGCCACTGTCCACAAATGCAATAAAAATTGTAATTGAAATAATTCGTCAGCCTGACAGATAAATATCTGAAACAAATATAAAATTAGTATTGCATTTTACTCTTTCATTTGAGTAATTCTGCGGTAACTTGTACATTTGCCTGCGGGGCATTTAGGGGAATTTGCAGAAACTCAAAAACTTTGATGACAAAATTATTTACTGCTATTATCATATTCTATTTTTTATAAAATTGTTCACACTTCCAAAAAGGACATTTTCACGTTTGAATTTGGTTTTCGAGTTACGCTATTTGTGCCTTGGCAATTTTATCATTCACCAGTTTATTTTCAGTCGATTTGTGCGCGGACAGATTTCAGTGTAAATGGGTGTCTGAAACAAAATTGCTTTGAAAAAATGCTCAAGCAATGATATCATCGAATTGGAAATAAGCCTTAACTTTTCCAAATGTTGAATTCATAAAAATATACGTGTTTTATTTTTATAATACGTTAATTATGTAAACATTATTATAAAATTTATAAAAACTTAAACTGTCGAGTTTTTTAAATCAATATAGCGGAGGAGCACATATTTTGTTCCACCTATAGCATACAAGGTAGCCGGCTGCCTCACCACAACATGGTCTCATAGAACAACTTAGTCCCCTGCTCGCGCAGCCCCTTATAACCTGATTTACGTTTTCATGGCCCTACATAACAAAATTATCACAATTAGGAAAATATTAAAATTTCAATAAAAAATATTACCATCAAAACATTGTGTCTTCAAATGACACCCCTGTATACATACGTATACATTTTTTATTCTGTGTAATGATGGGAACTTGAAATAAACTCACCTCTATGTCACAGACACATGATAATAACAACAGTATGCCAATTATTAAACGTGCAGGTATATTCACCATTTTCACATGCAAATTGATATAATTGAATTTTTTATATTTATTTATATTTTATATTACAAACAAACATCACATTAGAGATATAAAACTATACAAGCATATATGCATAAAAATAGTAAGTTTTTGATAGATTTATTTATGGCTTAAACAAAAACAGTTTTATGACTTCATTTAGTAGAGATATGCCAGTTTAAATGTAAATTCCAAAGTATGTGAATGTCCAAATTAAAATATACATACCTAATACTTTAAATAATTAACTATTCAAAGCTGTAATAAAATTTTAGTGGCCCATTAAAATTCAAAACACATCCAAATTTCTATTAATATTTAAATAATTAATTATTCAAAGCCAAGGGCGTATCCAGGTCACACATTTGAGGGGCTTGAGCAAACATGTCTCAAACATGTCAATTTTTCGCGCGCAGTGCCAAAACATCTAGCAAATCTGGGTCCAAATCAATGGAAATTGCAACAAAATCGCGCGTAGTGAAAATTCGTGAGACTTTTTGTATATTTACGACAAAATAACCTCTTTTTTGGGATTTTGGAAGAAACATGATTTTAGATAGTGTAAATTCCAAAAATTTGGGAGGGGGCTTCAGCACCCTAAGCCCCCCTAAATGCGCCATTGTTGAAAGCTGTAATAACATTTTAGTGAGCCATCAAAATATATGTAAATTTCTATCAATCATTAAATAATTATTTATTCTACTATTCAAAGCTGTAATAAAATTTTAGCGGCCCATCAACATACATGCAAAATTCTTTTAATCATTAAATAAGTACTTTGTACTACAATGAAAGAAATAAGTATATTGCAACATTGATATCTTAATACGTCTGAGAAGTTATATTTCCATGAAAAAAATTATTACGGCCTAGAAAAATTTAAAACCGCAATAAACTTTTCTAATTACCCCGTTTTAGATCTCAGGAAGTCTTATAGAGCCGATTTATATGTGTGTGTCAGGGATGGAAAATTTTCGGTAGCGCACTAGCAATGCTACCGGGGAAATTTGGGAAATTTAGCCCCGCCCCCTGCGGGGACGGGGCTTCCCTAGGGAAATCCGGATTGTGGGCGGGTCTTCCCCAGGGAAATCCGGTGTGGGCGGGGCTTCCACAGGGAAATCCTGATTGTGGGCGGGACTTCCCCAGGGAAATCCGGATTGTGGGCGGCGCTTCCCTAGGGAAATCGAAGAATTTGCCCCGCCCCCGCAGAGGGAGGGGGCCCGTGCTACCGGGGAAATTTTGAAAATTCCATCCCTGGTGTGTGTCTTCGTCTGTCTGTCGATACAATAACTCGAGTACAAATAAAGCTATAGAGAGAGCTGCTGAAGCTTCGCACACACATTTGGACGGGCAAAACTAGACCAGGTTTGTTGATCAGTAAAATTCTTTCAACGGTTGTTACCTCAGAGGGCTAAAGTTGACTAAGATATAAACTATGGATTTTACAATAACTTATTTTATACCGCTCCTACCTTGTATTTATTTATGTACCTACTCCAGTACAAATATATGATGCTTCTACTTTTGGACAAAATAATTTCAATAGTCTTCTATCGCTTCACTCTCTTCGTTTTTTAAATACTCATCCTACGAGTTACGAGTAGTGCCAAAATATATTTCCGGGTGCTTTTTCAATCAGTAGGAAATCATGTTTTTTCGAATGTATTTATGAACTGTTTCTATATACTTTGATTTAATATTTGCTTTTTATACTTTTAAATAAGTATTTTTTTATAGTATTTTAATTAGATAGTGCAAAAAGTATCACATATCGAATATTTTGGTTCATTCCATCCCATTTGTTGCAAAATGTATAATTTGCGTTTTATAATTGTGTATGGAATTGGAATCCATACACACTATAAATAACACAATATGCGTATTCAAGAAGAACTCCAACTACCAATTAGCACCAATGACCATAAATTATCCAAGCAAATGATGTGTAAAGGGGCACATCTCTCGGACTACAATTGATCCTTGTCCTTTAAATTATAATTAATCAAGAATTTTAATCAAATTGGATTAATAATGTGAATAGAAGTCATTGTTTGGTTAAAGGCGTTAACCAAATAAATTATATTAAATGTCATCAATAATATATTGCTGCGCACACCACCATGTTAATAACTTGCAAAGTGTGAAAAACGAATTAAGTTAAAGCAATTACCTTTATTACGTATTATAATTACCATTACACAATGAATTAACTATTCTGAATGTATTCTGTCTCTTACTAAGAGTATAGAGCTTTCATAAATATCAGCCTCACAATTTGTTACATCAATGTATTGCGACATTAATGCAGAGTATACACTTTAGTCTAAATCCTGCGATGACAGGGGTCGGTTCAGAAGTAGATCTGAAAGTAACTACCCTGTTATTTCAAAAATTAACATTACAGAACTTATTGTCTACGGAATAAGTGTAACACAATAGTATTCCGAATGTTCGGTGTCACTCACCATTTTCTATGATTTTACTCCATGTTTCATTATATCCCATGTATTTGAGAATGAAATTCTTTGTGTGATGAGAACTTAATTTTGAAAAGGTTTCATTTTTAAAAAAGGCTCATAAAAATGGAGAAAATTCTGTAGGGCACTTTATGCACTTTATGTAATGATTGCATTGCATGTGGGTCTAAAAAATCATTTTCTACTATCTATGTGTAGTTTTACACTCTTTTGGATTTAAAATTACTGATTTTAAAATTTCAAAAATGGTAACTTTCGCAAACAAGCGCCCAAGATTGAACCCTTGCCTTTCAGAATATGACAACATTTTGCATACAATTTGCTCTGGTAAGCCCTAGTCATCGCAGATTCAAGTTAATACCACACCTTAAAGTCAATTGCATGTAAATGTACCACACTCTTTAATATGTGAGTGTTTCATTCATATTCAGACTTCAATTTATTAGAGTGCTAGTATTTGTTCTCGACCTAAAGTTATTTTCCCTTCCTCTTCCACCAATTTATTTATGTCGCCTCTTTGTAGCTGTGGTTTTCTAAAATGTAATTTTAATTTTACAACCAGTTGTTAATTTATTATAATTGCAAAGGACTGCAAGTGTACTTGAAAAAAACAATCTGGTCTTAGTGGTTTGTACAATTTTACCATATTTAGGAAAAGAAATTCTAAATTATTACCTACGATACAAATATTTTATAATTATTACAAACGTTTTAATTTTTGGAGTTCATAAACAAATATTGATTAAAGGTTGTTTAATGATAAAAGAATGCAGTCCAATGCAAAAACTGTTAATTATTTTATTCTTCACAATGTTATACAAACTTTCGAGAGGGGAGGTCACCATTCTGTTCCATGAGGCTTTTGCGGATTACGACATTTTGCTCCACACTAAATGCATTCAGGGTAATTATACATAAAATTCAATGACAATCTTTGATGACACATTTTACCAGTGGAATTTATTATGCTCTATTTTACTTTTTTGTCTTTATTCCGCTCATGTTAGGTGAATTGGATTATATGCTCATGTTGCCGCCTTATCTGCAACTGTCTGTTTACGCCATTCAACCTGAAACTATTTTCAATTTTGTTCCACGCGGTTTCCCTAAATTCCAGAATCCGTCAGTAATACTAATTTGTCCGACAAACGTTACTGAAATGTATTCCTACTTAAACACGGTACCCATAAAATTAACAATTAATCCAAATTACATCTTGTACATAATAATATTAGTATTCGGTACGTAATAGCCTAAAATATTAATTGAATATAACCGGATCGATATCGATCCGTATTATTTTCTGAAGTTGAGTGCTCTGATTATTTATTTAGTTATAAGCGAAATCAATTTTTCTGCCCAGCAGGATTATACATAAAAAGGAGTAGCTGCTATCACGCAATGAGGAAATTATGGATTGAAACAGAAATAGGTGTCTCTCTTTTAAGGTTGACTGAACGGGTGAGAGTTGAGTCCTCAATAAGACCTGGTGACTGTCATACACAGAGATGTATGCAGGAGTAAAATGTTAGCAAATGTTCCATCCTTGTTAGAACGGGAGTGCGCGCGATAAAATCAAAAG
>JAQFYB010006151.1:0-12743 GCA_034694085.1 Pogonognathellus longicornis | reverse complement strand
TGGAATTGGACGGGTGTACATATTGTGAAGCCTAACATTTCTGAAGCGTCAAAATTACCTTCAAAGATTGTGAAATTCCTTTCAAAACTCCAACCGCAGTTTCTTTATGCCAGAGGATTTTTTCAAAATAAAACTGAGTATTATTCTCAACGTTTTGTTTCAAGGCTGTCTCGTTCATTCAAAAATTGTGAAAAGAGAGCCTTTGTGGATTCAAATAAGAAAATCGATTTGTATGAAAAGTATTTGTTTGGAGGAAAAAGGTTTGTCCGTGGTGACGAAAAAATATTTGAGAAACAGTACTTTGTGGAAATTCAAAAGTCATTTCACAGTTCTATTTATATTTTTCGCATGCAAAGTCTCATGAGTTCGGGAATATTTTTCTTATTTCAAAAGTGGGAAGATTATTTTCTGGCATTGGACTTGCGGAAAACAATGGGCATCAATGAAACCATCCTTTCCGATGAACAATTATATGACTTGTCAGATGCTAGTATTGTGTCCGTATTTTATATTTTTCTTATAACGATTTGCATTAATATATTAATTTTTGTAGTAGAGCGGTTTTATCATTTTATATGTGGAAAAATTTGGGGTACCAATATAATATATTTTAAGTCTCAAACGATATCCATTCCCGTGGCATCTTTATAATCCCAGACAGCCCATTTGACACTTCCAACTTTTATTAGTGCTGTAAATAATTAGCAAAATTTTTGTAATTGTGCGTTTTATTCTAAACTAATTTGATATATTATTCTGATCATTTTTTTCAAAAACTAGCTGCCCTGAGTATACTAGGAGTCTATCACGCATAATGTTAAATATTATAAACATATAGGTACATATTTTTTCACCTTATAATACCATGAAATATTTATGTCATGTGTTTTGTTATTTTAGTAAACACATTACTAGTCTAATGTCATAATGAGCGTAATAATGAATTGAGTTGATGCTGCAGAAACTCTTCAATTTAATATTATGTAGTTATTTGTAATCATACATTAACTAAGTGTAAAGCTGCAAAATGTTATTAAATTACATGTTATGTAATTTTTTACGATCAGGGCCGGTTTTAGGCCTGGGCAACCCGGGCGACCGCTCTGGGTCCCGCGCTCAAGAGGGCCCCGCGAGGGCACTTTGAGTACCAACTTATATTAACTTAATGTAATTTAAGTCCATTTTTGATATCGTGTATTCATGTAATTATAATGCATAAATTATTAAATGACAAATCTTTTTAACCTATACTATTATGACCTAATTTTTCAACATGCCAACATATTTCTGCGTAAAGTGTGACACAACTCGCCCGGGGCCCCGCAAAACCTAAAACCGGCACTGATTACGATTTCATGCACTTATATAAAAGAATTCTTATCTTCTTGTACTTGTATAAATACATATTGACTTCTAGATAATAAATGAACTATTATTTCAGCAATTACAAATGAGCTGAAGTAAAACTTATATAATGGCTAATAGTTCAACACCTCGTCAATATATTCACCAGGTATTAGGTAGTAGGTAGTAAGGACATTATGCTATTGACTAATGAAGAAATTTTTTCTACGTCTTAACCCTCATTTTAAATTGCAAAGTTATTGCAGCTTTATTGAATCAACCCTCTTGAATGAAACCTGATCAATATAAGTAGGTTTACCTAGAATGTATGTAGTATGGTCGTAATATTTAAAAGCCAGACTTTCATTGATATATAATAATAAACTGGCAAGCTAGAAAATAAAATGTGTTATATTTCAAAATTCATAACACCAATGTATAAACTTGTTGTATTGAAATTGTAAGCAATGAGTAATGGCTTCAAAATGTATTGCCCTTTATTGCGAAGGAATTACTGACAGGTAGGCTAGACTGATTTCTCATTAATTTCAATACGTGTGGAAGAGTAATATTTAAATTGCAAAGCTTTTCTTACATTTATTATATATATTGAAATTGTTATATTATGTATTGTACACTGTACTATACTAATATTCTTTGTGTTTTCATTTCTGTCCATCCGAGAAGCCACACAGTTTTTCGGTGCCAACTACATAAATATTCTACTTATCACTATTAGTGTTACAAAGTACATGAGTACAATCAAATAATGCTGAAGAACGAGAGTCAATCAAGATTATTACGATATAATATTATTTATTAATAATATTTTATTAGTTTACTGCCGGCATAATATACTCAAGTGTATACTAGTTTAATCTAATTAGGTAAATGTATGTGTGTACATATTTTTGTATTGTATAATAAACATTTTTATTAAAGGAAATTTGATTGCTCAAGCACAGGGCACTATAATATGACTTATTTTTAATGTATCCATAAAAAAAGGAAGTGGCCATAGTAATCGGGCACTAAAAAGATAAAAGAATTCGCCCATATATTTATTTAGTTCTGTAAATCAGCCATAGTAAAAATAATATGAAAATCTGCGATTAATGCTTGAAATCATTGGAGGCAATCCATTTCAATCCGGATGATGAATTAATCGTGTATTTTTAATTTGCAGTTTTAACCATTTAAATAAATTCTATACATAATACTTAGCTATGATAGGCACAATTGTTTTTCAAAAATCAACAAAGGACCCTAAATGAGGGGTACGTTGCTGATTTTTGAGACCAAGTCCCAGGTAGACTACATAATGATACGCCAATAACTAGAGCAATTTAAGCGACAGAACATGAGAATCGCACACTGTGCCCGTCATACGCTTCTCAAGGCCCCAGAGAGAAAATTAGGTTAATTCGTACTAAATTAACCGAAAATACCCGCTTTTCATGATCAAACTTTGAAAGCATTTAAAAAACGTCCACCCCATTTTCCCAAGATGTCAATTAAATCTGAAAATTCAATATCGGCTCTACAACTTTGTCATTTGGACCATAGTGGGGAAATGGGGTGGGCCTCCACAAATTGACTTCAAAGTTTGACCTAAAAACGGGTGAAAATACTACGGGGTGAGACTATTTCATATATGAGTTACTTACAAATACAAAATCGACATTATAAGAGACCATACAAGACATCGAGGACTAGTTTTACAGTTATGGGCGCATTACATTTTTTCTCTTGTTTTTTGTGGACTAATTCCCAGCGCCAATTTCCAGCTTCTTATGGATGAATTCTTTTAGCTATGGCCCGATTAAATAGCACCCCTATAATATTACCAAAGAAACTAAATGTATTACAAGTAACACATAAATCTAAGCTTGGCCAAATGGCAATTCCAATTTCTACAACAAAGCCAACGATTGATATGAATGTTCTTGCCATAAGTATATAGAAAATAGTTGCTATATTTGAGTTGACCAATGTTATAGGTCTTGGTTCTCCTGATGCCAGAATGCAAATACGCCAAAATATGCTTGGAAGAACTAAAGAACAGAAGCGCAACAGATAACTTGAGATTCAACTGGTACCTACAATTGCAGCAAATGTTAAATATGTATGAGTTGAATGACCTACTTACCAATCCTAACCCCCATACCATTCAAGTTGTTTTAGAGTCTGGATTGACAAGTCAAAAAGCTATAGAAAGAAATCTTGACCTAGCAAGAGTAAGTAATTCAAACAGCAATAATAAATACATATATATTGTACCTAAAAAAGGGACAAGGGCCAGCTACTTAGATACAAACCTACCACTTAGCTTTAAGAGGGTACTAGCTCAAATGAGGCTAACTATTGGTATATTTAAGTACAAGCTAAATAGTACAAACCTAAATATAATTGAACGATGCACTATATGCAATATGGATGAGGAAGAGAGTATGTATCATTTCATTTGTAATTGTAAGCAGTATGCAAACTTCAGGCCTGTCTGTCTAAATAATTTAAAGAATGAACCTAACTTTTTGGAAGATGTAAATATGAACACTAAAGAGATTAGTAAGGAAATAGCTATCTATATATTAAACGCACTTAGAATCCGTAATTTTGTAACAGAATTTGAAGGTCTTATTATGTTGTAATAAAATTAACAATTTTAGTACAAAATGTTATAAGATAATCAATTTGTATAAATATGAACTAAATACTAAATGTACAAATAATGTAAACCATGATGACTAAGTATTGTAACTCTCTGTGGGCTACGTGCCTGAGAGAGTTTTTGAAATAATAAATACTACTACTACTACTACTAGAACGGCTAGGATCTACATTGTTATGAATGTCGTTAGTTTAAGGTATTTACTCAGAGAATAATATTTTCAAGGGCAACAACAACAACCTTACCATGGGTCAATGCCACGGGAAATAAGGTCCGTATTTCGGAAGATCTCGTAGCATCAAATTTTTAATACGAAAATTGTTTTAGACCCTATCTTCTATATAGATATATTTCTAGATTTCTTGTATACATGTATGCACACGATAATGCACGATTTACATGGCCTTCTAATATGTTTTCGGCATCTTACATATTTTGTAGAGCTTGATTCAAAGAACAAGGAAAGAATGGGTTCAAAATTCTTAGGCCGTGTGGCTTTGCTGTAACATAAATAACACACAATTTGTATGTAGCTATTCATATATTTAATACATGGCTTATACGATAACACCTACCTTAGTTTAAGATGGCACCTTACTATTTAATGTCCACACTATGTTACTTCTGAAACTAAATGGAATAACATTTTCCTGGATCATTTTCACACACTTTCTGCTTGGGTGTCTACTGTTTAGTTGTACACCGTAGACATTCTCGTACTCGAAATGTATGCATGTGCTTTCGTGACCATTGGATCGATTTCAGCAGCCCAACCACACAATCTTGTGATTTTTGACTTAACCCATCCGTGTTTCTTTAAATAAGATCTAAAACATATACATGATTCGTAGAAAAATTCGTAGAAGACCACACCGCCATCTAAATTGTGCATTATCCTTACTGTTATCTTATCTTTAATAATATTTATAACAACGGTACATTACCAATTTTTATTTGAGCTACTATTACTGTATCACTAAATCTTTTAACATCATATATGATAAAACGGTATGCCACAAAATTAGTATGAGGATATTAATACATATTATAAAACTATCCTATCGGAATTGTATGAAATCAATTTTCAATTGGGGATAAAATTTTGAGTCTACTCTACAAAAATCCTGTTTGTGTTCAGAAACAAAATTTTATTGCGGTGTATATGATTATTGGTTTGTTTTATTGAATGTCCATGAGCATTTTGCATTGAGATTTTACCCCTTCTCAACCAAATGGGTATGGCAAAAAAAAAATTTTTCTATTAATTTGACATCAATTGCATCTGAAAGGGAAACCCCTTGGGAACATCTTGTAAGTATATTTCACATTTTTTCCTAGTGGCTACGTATGAGGAAGCACAATAATATTATGACATTCTGACTACTGTAACTCCGCCATTTTGTATCCGATTGGGTTCAAATTTGCCCAGCAGATAGACAATAATATTTTCCAAGGTAGGATTTTTTTTTAATATCATGATAAATTAAATATTTTCCCGCCAAATAAATTTTTGAATTAAGTTTTAATTTTGACTTTTTTCAATTCGCATCATTAATTGTATTTAACTGATTAATTTAGGTTAATAGTTTTTTAATTAATTTAAAAAGCTCATAAATGGACTGCTTTTCAAAAATGAATACATAGTAAATACTGTCAGTTTTCGAACTTAAAAATTCAAAAACTTATTTGGCAGGAAAATATTGAACCTATCATTTTATAAAGCAACTACCGTGGAGAACCTTGTTATCTGTGTGCTGTGCAAATTTGAAACCAATCGGATAGAAAATGGCGGAGTTGCAGCATTCAGAAAGTAAAATATCATTGTGCTCCTCCAATCAGGGATGTAATTTTCAAAATTTCCCCGGTAGCACCAGCCCCGCCCCCTGCGGGGGCGGGGCAAATTCTCCAATTTCCCTAGGAAAGCCCCGCCCACAATCCGGATTTCCCTAGGAAAGCCCCGCCCACAATCCGGATTTCCCTAGGAAAGCCCCGCCCACAATCCGGATTTCCCTGGAGAAGCTCCGCCCCAATCCGGATTTCCCTGGGGAATCCCCGCACCCAATTCGGATTTGCCTGGGGAAGCCCCGCCCCCGCAGGGGGCGGGGCTAAATTTTCAAATTTCCCCTATAGCAATGCTACCCTGCTACCGAAAATTTTCCATCGCTCCCAACCCCCACGAGGGGCATTATGCGAAAATGTGAAATACGCAAAATGCTTGGGAGGGGTGTACCTTTCAGATGCAATTGATTTAAAATTGATAGAATATTCAAAAATTTTGCCGTGCCCATTTGGTTGAAAATGGGTTATTTGTAATGTTGCCCCAGTGTGTTTTCTTGTATTATAGAATATAAAGTCAGTTACATGCATTATTTTGCATTTCTATTCATTTTAATTTATTTGAATTTTATTAATACTTGATTTTTTTAGTACTTAATATTAATTGCGCATTTATTATTTAATTGCGTTTCTAGAAACGCGCATTTTGTCAACAAACCGTACACCAGTGTCTGTGAATTAAAGTATCAGACTGCACATACCTATAAAATCATTCAAAATTTATTTGTGGCTTGAGTATTTATATAAGATGTTTTATATTTAACAATATAACCCCGATGGGACTATACGTACCTGTAGAACACCAGTATATACTCCCCCTAAAGTCTTTACTTGGGTTATTTTTTCTTTTAGATTGCATGTGCCCCCGCTTGTATTGTTCCATGTGTATCCAGTGCACCTTAATGTTTCCAAAGCAATTAAACCTTAGTACTGTTTTCATTTCAATATATACTGTAATCAAGGCCGTATGCAGGATTTGGCTTCGGGGAGAGCACCAAGGTAAAAATGTTATTAAATATGTGTGTTTTCGCGCCAAGCGCGAAATTTTTTAGCTAAATTGAGGCAAAATCAGCCTAAAAAGTATAAAATTGCGCGAAACATTTTGCGATTTAGGGCACTTTCGTGTCCTAAATAACCTATTTTTTTAGATTTCGGGGTGGGCACGTGCCCTAGTGCCCTGCCGCTAGATACGGCACTGACTGTAATGCATACAACATGAAAGTACTCCACTCATTTATAAAAACGGTGAGAATATATACAACTTATAATATTCGAATGATTGCTTTTTTAATTATAAATATTTTCTAAATTTAATACCTTGGAGTTAGTGAGCAAAAATGGCAACACTTTGATTCAGGATAACCCAGGTTAAGGGCTAAGTTATTACCAGGATTCAGTTCAACGCCTGGAAAAAGAGTGCATCTTTGTTGAAAACAGGGAGTCAACAATATGGAAAAAATAAGAATCACAACCCACACATTTTGAATGTAGGCATTCATGGTAAAATGAAATAAAAATAGAATAACGAAAAATAGAATTTTAATGAATATTAGCTCTTTATGTGGGTGGTGTTTTTTAAAACATGAAGAGAATATACCAACAATATGTGTGGAACAACTTATTACGTTCAGGAAATACTGATATTTTAGTTGTCGAACTAAGTTTATATAGAATTTGATCGACCTCAATATTATGAACGGATTATTAATAAAAATTATCTGGAACAACATTGTGATATATTGCTATCTGCATTCGAGTTCTGTCGTGTTGGATTCCTTCTTCGTTGGCCATTGTACTTTAATTCAATTTTCCGTTTATAGTTAGCTACATTTATTTTTTTATTTGTCAAGTGTTTTTACATCCATAATAAACTATACTATCATACCACCAATACTATTAGGTCGTTTAAGGATTTATCAAAATTTACCCGACCAACATAATATATTATAATATGCATTTTCAGGACGGCATTAGGAAAAATAAGTCGCCGATGCGGTGCTGGAGCATCACGCATGCGCTAGCCGTATATACTGTAGAGTAAATGACATAAGTGGCTTTAGAATTAGTGACCATCACGAAGTTTAACAAAATTTTGAAAATCAAAAATTACTACTGCACAAGACGGGCATACCTAAACTAATGAAAGTGATGAATATGATCGGCGCATACACAAACCTTCACTAATTACGCATGAGCAGACGATAAGAACCTTATTCATGAGGATAATGTAGCTGTACATTTAATACATTAGGATAATGTGGCTGTGCATTTATTACTTTAGGGTAATGTGGCTGTGCATTTCATACATTATGGTAATGTGGCTGTGCATTTAGTACATGAGGGTAATGTGGCTGTGCATTTAATACATGAAGGTAATGTGGCTGTGTATTTAATACATGACGGTAATGTGGCTGTGCATTTAATACATTAGGATAATGTGGCTGTGCATTTTATACATGAGGGTAATGTGGCTGTGCATTTATTACATGAGGGTAATGTGGCTGTGCATTTAATACATGAGGGTAATGTGGCTGTGCATTTAATACATGAAGGTAACGAAGGTGTATTAATACAGGAGGGAAACAACGGTATGCATAGTAAAAATGAGGGTAATCGTTGTATGATTGTTACACAATAGATTAATGATTTAGTAAAATTTGTTGTCTTTTAATAGTGCAAAATATTTATTTCTATATTGCTTTAATTACTCCTACAGTTTTCAAACTTCGTATTTTTTTGTTTTGACCCCAAATAGAAATGATTGAAAAGATTCAGACTTTTTGACACTATATATATTTTTTACATATTTCAGATTTTTTTTTAAAAATATGATATTTCATTACATGTTTATCTTATTTGAAACGTAAAAGTTCACAATATCGGGAAGATTTTCACGCTACGCACGAACTTTATGCATTTTTGCTAGAGTTGGTATAAATTAGCTCAATATTAGCTGGACGACTGAAACTGAATACTGCAACGGGAACATCGAATAGATTATCTCCGAAAAGATGATAAAATATGTTTCATTTAGTCATTTTAAAATATATAAATTACATAGAGGCATGGGCGCTAATCTGCACAACATTTAGTACATACACAGCATTTATCTTACAGTAAAACATCGAATACACACTATCGTTCCGTAGCCTTAATATTCCTTAATTGCCTAGAAGCACATTTACCTGTGAATAGGACTGTTACAACTACTGGCCAATATAAGCTATAATATTATCATGGTATATACATACATAGATGTTATTTATGTTTTTAGATATATTAACACAAGGACAAAATGTAATGAAAAACCTTGTGTTAATATACCTGTTGTAATTACCCGAGTGAGCAGTCTCGGGGGTTCGCACGGTTTGGTTCAGTTTGGTACATAGTCTCATGTAGAAATAATCACTAGAAGAACAGTGGTAGGATATAGCTATGTGTCCAGACGAAGTAGTGGTCTGTTTAGTGGTGCTTTACTGGCCATCTGGGTGTACAGGGGATAGAGATACGTACGGCGTTTGAGGGTTGTAGTGTTCCTTGTGAGTGAATGAGGAGAGGTGACGAGTGTATGAATAGTGTCGGGAAGAAACCTTCGTTTGCTGGACTGTCTCTGGTGTCTTGAGTCAAGGTTACTTACATCAGAATATACAGGAAGCTCAAAGCAGCTACTAAGATTCCCTCTCCAGCAGCCACATGACTCACACACAGTATGCAAATCGGTCCCTGCATGATGGATGTTGTATTGAGCAACAGCGTGGTCCTAGCAAAACTTGACCTTTCGACCTGGCTTTCTAGATCCCTCGTCGCACTTAACCGCACCAAATGTACACCAACGCACTAATGACACTTAGAGCTACCCGCACCACTAAATTTGGTCAAAAATACCACCGAAAAAAAGTCCAAATCGTAGAAAACACACGAAAATTGCATATATTTGTGGAACTATTTGAAACCCCCCCCCCCCCAATTTTTTGAAATATCGAGTTGGGGGTTCGTGCTCTAATGCCCCGCCGTTAGATAAAGATTTGACAACAGTAAATCACTTTTAGTGCTAAAAGGGTCATATAGGAACTAAATCGGTAGATTTGTATCGATACCGAAATCCCTCAGTGTAAAACAATCAACTAACATTAAAATGTTATTTGGGATGTGAGTTTCAGTTGTAGTTCTTTTATGAAATTGTATCTCAAATCCTGGGTGTTAATGATGCTTAAAAATGTGTTATGTTTACGATATTATTTTACAGGCTTTCAAGTGTTTATTAGCAATAATACAGCGTGAGTCTCGGCTGGCGGTACATAGGAATTTACATGTATTAACTTTCATTCGTATTCTATGATACTAGGCCTGCTAGTAAATTACTTTCCAATACCAAAATGAAGAAAATAAACAATATGCAGTGCAAGTCAACAAAATGAACGTGGCAAAAGTAACAATAGACGATAAGGTCAAAGGTGACCGTAAGGTCAAAGGTGACCGTAAGGTCAAAGGTGACCGTAAGGTCAAAGGTGACCGTAAGGTCAAAGTTGTCTTATTATGCGGAAAATTTAGTCGAAGGTAAGTTTGTAGAGAATTCTACACTCCAGTCTCTACCCCGTGGGACCACGCATTAATCACGTATCTGGGAAGGCTCTTGACCTTATCGTCAAATTTGATCTCATCATCAACTTAGTCCTTATCGTCAAATTTGAATTTTTCTTCAACTTTGACTCTATCTTCAACTTGGACCTTATCTTCAACTTTGACCTTATTTTCAACTTTCAACTTATCTTCAACTTTCAACTTATCTTCAACTTTCAACTTATCATCAACTTTGAACTTATCGTCAACTTTGACCGAATCGTCTGTGGTTGCTTCTGCCGCGTCCATTTTGTTCACTTGCACTGTATATTCTTTATTTTATTAGATGGTTATCGTTCTTTGCTACGTAAGCTATGTAATTTTGTAACAACGTAGCTGCGTAAAAATTGTATTTTACGTGGTGATAGTTATCGTTGACCACAAGAAAACGTGAAAGCGAATAGACGAAAATTTAGTTCAGCTAAATGCTGTACAAGAGCAAGCTAACATTTGTTATGGTGTGTGCCGGATATTTGAATATCGCTGTAGTTAGCCAGGAGATTTGTAAGTGACTGGAGCAAAGTTTCGGAGTGAATGGAGCCAGGCTTTGATTTTTACGTGACCGTAACTCGATCACGTTGCCGTCAAATTTTACGTGTTCGCAGCATCCGTAAGCCAGGCAACTCACCAGTTTTACGTAGCTTACGGGTCTTACGTCTTTTACGTGGCTTACGTAGCTGAAAAACGATAACTATCTATTCATTTCTGCACTGGAAAGGTCATTTACTAAGAGGACTAGTATCATGAAATACGAGTGAAAGTTTTTACATGTAAATCCCCTTGCAACGCCTGCCGAGACTCACGCTGTATATCATTGCGCTCACAAGTGTCGATTGTTATATTATACAATATCATTAGTATTGATAATCCCTTAATAAACATGACACCATTCAAAATATATATAAACTCAGATACCCAACTAGTCATAATTCACCATTCACCAGTCCACAACAAATATATACGCAATACTTGTATGAAGCAGGTTTCAATTAAACTATAATTATTTCCATACAGTATTAGTATATTCTTCGCATTTTTTTCAAACAACAGCCCATCTATACAGTGCATAGTCTGAAAATTACGAATTTTATTTTTGTTTATTCTTTCTTAACTACATCTTACAATGAATTCCTACAATCAATATTTCTGTATTGTGGTTCTTATTAGTTTCCTCTATGTAGTACCCTCCCATCAACAAAATTGCACTGTTTTGCCACTAGTAGATTTTGATCCTGGTGTTTACTTTGCCGAACACCGCGGTTATCCTGAATCAAAATGTTGCTACTTTTGCGCAATAACACCAAGGTACTATTTTCTAGGAATCTTTATTAGGCTTTTCAATGAATTCTAAATAGGTGATATATAATTTAATAACAATTTATATTTATTTATGGTGATGGAATTTAACCCTAGTTTTTAGATGATATATCTTGAATGTGAAATGATGCCGAATTATTATTTTTTAAATATGAAGATGCAATGGATATACATGGCATACTGTAAATGGTGGCAGTTGTTTTCTCAAAACAAAATTAACACCAATAAAAGTATGGGCTGGCCACTCTTCCGGAATATTACAGGTAAGAATCCATCAGGTTTTAAAATTTGATTATTAAATAAGTATTTGATTTAAGTATGCAAGACGCTATTACAATGTACATGATTATATAGTTGTGCACAAGATAATAGATTGATTCAACGGATTTTGAAGAAAGTCTTTCTGCAAACACAACAATATTTATGCCGGTTACTTAAGAAAATCAACTTAAGTAAATATCCAGAGTAAAGATTATTTGTAATAGCAAAAATATATTTCAACCTTTATCTTATGTAAATAGATTGAAATAAACTATAAAACTTAATGTTACAAAAGTATACTTTATTCAATTGGTCAATATTAACAGCTGGAGAGCAGAGCGATATTTATCACTGGCCAGTGGAAAGTGTAATGAGCTGTACGAATGTTAACCTCCATTTGATTATTATTGTCACACTTATTAGTAAAGTCATTATCAGAGAAAAATTAACCATACAAACGGATATATAAAAGTATCGGAGAGACCATGTGAACACACAGACAGACAGGTGAACACACAGACAGACAGGTGAACACACAGACATACAGGTGAACACACAGAGAGACAGACATACAGGTGAACACACAGACAGACAGACATACAGGTGAACACACAGACAGACAGACATACAGGTGAACACACAGACAGACAGACATACAGGTGAACACACAGACAGACAGACATACAGGTGAACA
>JAQFYB010006150.1:0-12744 GCA_034694085.1 Pogonognathellus longicornis | reverse complement strand
CAGGGCTATCTAAGGACTAAGTCAACCCCATGTATAAACTGCACTATAGTGTAGACTGATCACACGGTATATGTGTGCATTCGGATTCTTGCACACAATACTATCATTACCTAAAATGCTGATGTCTATATTTTGTGGTAGCTCGAAAATGCAGTTTGTGAATGTAGATAAAATACAATTTCCAAGTGGTTTACCAGATGCAGAATTGCTTTATTTATGCAAGCTACGTCCGAGTAATTAGACGAGGATGCGTTTGTGGGCTTTGAACCCTATTTTAAGTTTGCTCACAGTTCATTCTTCTAATGTTGAAAACGTGTCCCTGTCAGAGTCTCAACTAATTGCAAGTTCATCCGTCACTTATTTCGGACCATGTGCCATTATCAGTTTTCGACTGTCTACAGTGCAATACAATATCTGGGTGTAACATCCCCTCTTCCCTGGCGTTAAATGTAACAGTATTCAAAAGAATGAACTAAAGGAAAAGGACAACATCACACACACGTCTTAGTTTGAAAACAAGAGCGGTGTTTAAGCAATTGTGGAAGTGAATCGTATTTCGGATATCATATCGACTATAGTCTGTGTTGATGCTCGAAATAGTTGGAGCATTTAGTTACATACCTAGTTTGAAACTTAATTCCTACACTCTGCTTTTGTCACCTTTGGAATTAACAATTGAAGTGAACGTTTTGGTAAATATTTAGCAGTACACATTATTAAAAAATATAATTAACTCGCCTGTAATAAATAACTGATTATGATATTCGGGTATTTCAATGTCAACGTTGTCTATATACAACTAAAATGCTCATAAATATTCTAACTTCAAATAATTACTTAGAGGAAAGCAGGTTGCAAATTGCAATTGGTTACAATTTTCCTACATCAATTTTTGATCTCTAAAAAAGAATTTTTTACATGTAGTATTGAAAGCAATATGTATGCTGTGCTGCACTCGTAGAAATGCATTCGATTAAATAAATACTGAATTATAGATGCGGATTGACAAAGAAACGGTTATTTGTGCATTTGCCTTAGTGTGCATAATGTAGTAATAGTAATGTATCTATAATGTTGTCTCATTTAGAGATTACAAAGAGAAGAATAGTGAGGAAGTTGTGAGTTCATTGCGTGTAGTGTATAGAAAGGAGTGTCCTCTTTGTTTATTTTGCTCCCTTGCATTGCTTTGGTTGAGTTTGACTATGGCTGTGAGTGTTAACAAATGGAGTATAAAGAGAGAGTGTGAGTTTAAGTGCGAGTTTAACCTTTGAGAGCCAAGACTTATACATACCCGATAGTCACAGAGCCATTCTTGACGACCTGAAATGGAGTCACAAGCTGGAGAAGAACGTCGTATAGTCCATGTTCCGAGATTCGTGGTACAAGTCGGGCATTAACATGCAAATGCTTATGTTCGTCCCATTTCAACCTCCCCGTCACAACTTGACTCCCGTCCTCTGCTCAACATGAAACAGCAATTTAAGCACATTTTACTTGCACAATTCTCATCCTCGTCTTTAATCAACCTCAATTCAATACCATCTTTAACTCCACTTCCCTCCTTCAGCTTCCTTACATATTTACTTTCCTTTTGTCCACAACACAAACACCCCACTTTTTCTATTCATCTCTTTCACTCAACATACCATTCAAAACCCTTTCTCCCGTTATAATGTGTGGCTTCCAAATTCTCCGGATAAAGAGATTTGTCGGGGTTTTTAACAATAATACAACAAAACAGGTCCCTGTAGCTACAATTTGTCACAGTAGCATGGAACAATGAGTTTTGTTTGCATCAAGGTGAAAAACGCTTTGGCTCTGAGAAGGCATGAAAAAGGGGAGAATTAAGACAACGAAGGAATTTGCAATCAGTAGGTATAACTTATTGTGAGATGAGCTATCCAATAAATTTGTAATTAAGAAAATATTTCTTAGTGATATACACTTCCAAACACGTTGAAATTCTAAAGATATTTCTTGTCCAACCTTTATTTCGTGTGTAGTCTCCTCCAACGAGGAAGTAGCGTCCCGGGTAAGCAAGAACCAACTCCGTTCTTTGTAGAGTGTCCCGAGACAAGTCCATAAAGCACTCCAGGAGAAACTGCTTACTCTTGTTTCTAGTCGCATCCCAGTCGTACTGCAACCCAAATAACTGCATTCCATTCTGATTTGTTGCCGTGAGACGGGCGTAAATGTCCGGATACTTGCTGTGTGCAAATAATAAAGGTCCTTATTTTGTACAAACAGCACAACATCAACAACAACAGAATTAGACGAACTCCGGAAATACACCAGCCAAAGGCTAAAATACTCTTCTTCAACATAATAACAATTAACGTAAATAACATTCCTCTATCCCACCCCTTCCTTACAGATCTTAACATTTTCAGACACAAAACAAAGTGGCAGTTCCCGTCCAACAAATTGACTCTGGAGACTATCCAGCATTTATACTATAATTAGTAGCTCAATTTCGGAAAGTTTGTCATCAAAATTACGTACATTTATGGATAGAAAATGACAAAAATATTCACATTACAAGCATAAAATCAACGTTAGCAGTATTGTTTTACCTAATGATCAGAATGTTGCTTGTAAATGTAAACCATAAATCAAAAATGACACATTCAATATTAAATTTTAGGTTCAAAATTAGTAAAAAATCTTTAAAATAAAAAGTGATTTACCTTCCAAGAAATTCATATATATTTATTTCAATGCTACATTTAAGTAGGTACACGTACTGTACTATATACCACACTGTGTTTTATCGTTACTGCAGGATATAGAAATTAATTGAAATACGTTGAAATGTTTAAAAAGAGTTTTTATAACAAAAATGTTTTTGTTTTACTGCTGGATTCATTAATTTTGCATTGAAATTGAATTAGGCCATTAAATTATCGACGTTAATTTAAATGTGCATCAAAAATAGTACTGAAATATCAATAAATATTCGGAAATTTTCAACGATGATAGTGATGATGGTATATGTTGATTTTTTTGGTTGTCCACACACAATTAACGTACAGTCATAGAACTCTCAAGCAATTTGATATGGTGGCCGTTTATAAAAAGTCGATTTTATTTTTCATGTACTATTTTTAGCTTGCTCGATAATAATGTGGTTATTAGGTAGCGTTATTTAAATGGCTTTAGTGTGAGAGTGAGAGGAGGATGTAGTGGGACTATCTAATATTACACTTTTTCAACGTAATGGTCTTACAGACATTTAAATCCCTCTGGTATTGAAAGACACAAAGTGCAGTGGCTGTGTGTGCGGGAGGAAGGAGGAGGAAACAAAAGCCGAGAACATTTAATGAACTTTTAAATCTGAGAGGAGAGAAATTATGAAGATTTATAGAGTTCATTATTAGAAGCCCAGCTTAGATTTAAAGTGGTTCCCTTCATATCCCTTTAGATTTCCTCTTTCCTGTAGTCTTTAGTCTTCTTTTCCTTCACCAACTACAACCACCTACTAACTACTCGCATTATTATGAGCTTGCCTTTAATAACACTATATGCGACATCCACAAAAACAATGCCTAAAGCTCTTTATAGGGAAGCAACGCAGTCAGTGTAGTTGCAGTTGTAATAATATCATTATTATCATAATAATACACTACGTCATACATCATCAAAACTGCACTACAATCCCTTCGTTAGATTTTTATTCCTCACTATCATCCTTCTTATCTGTATTTACAACACCAACGGTAAAAAGTACAACAAAAAATGAACTCTAGTAGAGATGTAAAAAGCTAATTATACCACTAACGAATCCAATGATTCACATAACATTGCTTAAACTATAATTCCGGATTTTAGCTTTGCATTTCCTGATTGCAAAAATTATTTTCAGATTTACAAAATGAGTGCTTGTTGTTCGTAAAGACTTGAAATACAGGATGTTTTAGGAGGGTTAAGGGGGCAATTGTCCACACCCCTAAATTTGGTTTAAATCAATTTTCAAAACTTGCTCTACAAGATACATTGCCAGCGCATGGGTGAGCTCTAGCGCCGCAACAGAGAATTTGTCCCTTTAGATTTAATTTTGGGCTCCCATAGAGGGAGCCAGGGGCCCGTTGGAGCCTCCATTTGTTGGCCTTCCATGTGCATGTCCATGAAATGTAGTATACATTACATACAATACATACATTTAGACATTAAATCTGAAGACCAAAGTACCTATAGTTAATCAGAGTGGAGTGTTTGGAACATTATTCAGATCTTATGAATAGTTACGCCTCCCAAGTTAAACAAAAATTTTGTAACTATGTTACATAATAATTATAAGTCAAACTACTTTGGCTTACTCAATACACTAATATTTATTAGTTTTTGCATTCAAATACAAAAAAATCTAGCTAATGCTCTTTTGTAAACGTAAAGTTTTATGACAGGGCATGTTGTAACAGTATGCAATGCAGTACTGACGGTGCTGAGTACTCTATTCATTTGGCTGTTGTTCACACATCCAGTCCCCCATTATATATCACTATTATTATTGTACTTCACTCTAGAAGTAATCAAAAAAACAATGTACCTATATAGTTACATAAGAAAGTAAGTAACCGTACTTTTATCTCGAGCATAACTACTCATAGACTGTAGATGTAATGTGGATATAACAATGTAGAAAATTGGAGATCTAATTAGGGATTAATAATTAATTAGAAGCTCGAATCCCAAGACGAATTCATCGAAACTTCCTGAAACATTCTTTTTGGACGATACTAATGGATTTTTTTAAATTAGGAAAATTAGATTTTTACCATTTAATAATTAACTTATCTTAATTCTACGATTTCACACTGGGAAGATTATATAATAATTAACTCGTATAAAGCGTATTAGAAGTTTTTCTCCAAAAGGCAGAATGAGTCGTGTATCAAACTGCAGCTTTCACCTACCAAAAAATCAATGTTCCTTTCTTTACAAGGAAGTTTAAAAACATTATATTTTTTCAATGATTTTATATGATTATATTAAGTATAAGTCTAAACTTTGTTGAGACATGATAAATTAAATTTGATAATATGATACCGGTGTGTCGAAATTGTTTGCATAAACACATTACAAAGGCTGTAAAGAGAAGTGTAAAGATGTTGAAGAGTATTGGCACGTATGATATTTTGGCTTTTTTGGGAGTAAAAGAATGGTGGTTTAGAATTTGGAATGTTTCTTGTTTGTGCCGAAGGTAAATACTTAGTTAGTTATGGTAGAAATAGAAAATGGTTAGTTGGATGGAGGGAAGAAAGGAGGGAAATGAAGGAAAAGGAAAGTCATGTCATGAGAATACGGAAAGAAGACACTGGGTGAGTGAACTGAGACAGTGAAACGAAAGGAGTTGCTGGAAGAGACGAGACATACAGACCAAGATCAATACTTAAGGAAGTTTAAGACACACCAACACTTGCTGGCTAAGCTCCCTCGGTTAAGACTGAAAAATTATTCATTTATCATTCCCATGCATACATAAGACGCATTTAGGTAATTGGATTTTACTGCTCCTACTGCCACACTGGAATAATACCATCAAACTAATTCCGACATGAAACGAGTGTCACCATCATCCCCCGTCTAGCACACTCCTACATATTCCATTCTCTCTCTCACACTGTCACAATACCTAAAACACGACTACAGGTGACTCACAGGAATATGGATGATAAGATGCTACATTGTACTACTGTGGCAGTGTGCTAATTCTAAACAAGGGAAGCTCACAACCTACTGAATAAACATTAAATGAATAAAACAATGTAAAATGATGCAGAGACAAGCACAACAAGGATTCAAATAACTCACGAAGCCAAATCAGTCTTGATGACACATTGAAAGCCGTGGAGAAGTTCGATTTCACTACTTATCAAGTACACCGCTTCGCCGGAAGTTAAAATCCCATACACTTTATGTTTCCTCTTGCCTAAATGATTATAACCCAGTTGTAAGGAGTTCTTGCGGCTCTGATACTCCGACTGAAACCCAAATCAAATATTCATCAAATTACTTACTCCCCATTTCAATTCACTTGAACAACGAACGCATTCTAAGAAATTATTTAAGCACCAGACATGCTCTGCTACACACATACACACACACACATTTTAGAAAGGAGAAAGAGCATTTCGAAATTCAAAGACATTACGTTCAGAGTAACTTTGGCATCTTTGTCATCACTAATGATGTGAGATCCTAATTTTAAGAGATCCATCGTCTTTGTTTCGATTGATAACTGCAAAGCTTTGTCCACGCGGTGTCGCTTGCTTTTATCACTATAATCCACCCCAATTGTTATGTTGTTCACACCAAACCAGTCAGTATGAAAAGACCCCTGCAATTTAAACACAAATAAAATGTAGTTTTCACAATACTCAAATAATTTTACATTGCTATACTAAAATGTAAGGATACTTTTACGCCACCACCATAGTACGACCTACTCATATAATGAAAATAACATTAATATTATACACAGTCGTTCCGAATTTATAATTTTCACTGTGATTTTTAGCAGGTACATTAGTAAACTGTGTACAATTTGCAATATTGCAATATCCGAGGGCTAGGATAATACTTAAACAGGTTGATGACTGCGCTAATCTTTAAACTTTCAACCTTTTACATACTCAACATTATTATTTGGTTGCCTGACTACAAACATGAGTCACGGTAAAACCTGATACAGTCATTGAACTTTTAATATCCTTTACTCTATAATATATTACATTGTTTTGTAAGTTGATAACGCTAAAAACATTCACGGTACACTGTCAACTGTTAATAAACTAAAATGGCTGTTAATGTGTCCACATAAATGAACATTTCAGCACATCGTTTATATTTATGTCATACTGCAAGTTATAAAAGAAAAACGTCTTAGTGAAAGGAAAGCCAGTGGCTTTGTAGCTATAACACCTAGCTTTCATTTTTTACTTATTTTATGGAGTGTATCGAAACTGGGTTTATTCCACTCCAGTATGAATGTATTATATTGTTAAGTCAAAAAACGTGTATTCAAATTATGAGTGTCTCAGATGTATGTATAAGAAAGGACGGTGAACAACCTCTGAGACTGAACAACAATTTTCCAACGTGCAGAAATGAAATGATATTTTCTTATCTCTGAAGTACTTGGTAATAACCATGTAATAAGTTTACACTGTGGGACTCACACTTTTGGAATGACAACCACAATGTTACTTTCTTCCATGTTGGCATAAATAAACGGCAGAGGATTTCTTATTATAAAGTTTACTCATCTCATTCATTTCACTGTTGCTTTTTTAAAATAGATATAAAATAAAATATTGTGACGCCATAGAAATTTAAGAGGACAACATTACCTGATACAGCCGATGCGATTTCTCTTCAAGATGTATAAACAAACGAATAGGTTCAAGATTTGGTAGAGTCATGTTACCTCCGATTTGAAAGAACGTCAAAATACCCGGTGCTCTTTTCAAAGATATTGAACTCTGCAAATTCTTGCCTATATAATCATGCAAATCAGTTTATTTAAACCAACCCGTTACGAACTATCAATCACATTTTTCTTTACAAAACCTCTACTATGACTAACCAATCCCAATCCAATCCCCAATGCCCTGCTTAAATAGGTATTTACTACGTTATTTACAGAAATATCTACTAGTACTAGTACCTAGGTAAGTAGGGGTGAAATTTTTTTCAAATTATGTAAATCAATGATATAAAATTGATATATAGAAAAAAATGCAATAAAAAAAACGTTTTTTCCAGAATTTCTGATTGTCTATGTGGTAATATATTTTTAATGTTTTAAGAATTTATATGTAATATTTATACTGTTTAAAATTCGGTATAATCTAGAGCACATGAAATGAATTTCTGGTCGATATTATTATTCATAACCCCAAGTGCTACATGCAAATCAAATTTCAACTGAAATGTCATGAGATAGCTACAGTGTTTTGTGCTATAATGCCATTCCAATTCCATTGTATGAAACTTAGACTCCGATCACATATAAATGTGTAGTTTGTGCTGACAGTTATTTGTGTGGTAGTGTCTTGCTGGTAAAATAAGGATGATGCACGTAGTATAGCAAGTAGTAATTACAAGTGAGACGAGCACTAATGAAATGATAGTTTCACTAACAATAAGATAATGTAGCAGAGTAAAAGTAAGTAGCATTGAGAGTGATAGGATATCTAGATGTGCATAAAATATAGTAGAGGTATATAGGTGTAGATATAGTTTGTAGGTCTTGCCTGGAGCATATCGCAGGTTAATTGCCGAATCCATAGATTTCCCATGTGAATTGAAAGTGACTTCAAAGCCCCAGTCTGTGTGTCGAGCAGGCTCCGTAACCAGAAACATCCATTTCATTCGACTGCCTTCATGACTCTTCAAATGAACAGCAGCGTGCTTAATTCTCAATGCATTTCGATCTGACCACGATGGACCTTTTCCTTGTCGCAGCTCAGCTTCGTTCACGAATCCATCCTCCCTCTTCTATTTCCCCCCACATTCCCATCACACACAAACACATAAAGGTTAGCTAATTACTCAATAGAAATCCATTCAATTTACTCCACCCAAGCAAAAGGAAGAGAGCCATTGTGAAATTCTAAAGCACAGATGTTAGTTGTGTACCATAATCTTTCCTACATTCCACTTTCTCCATTCCTTTATAGGTAGTCGCTACAGTATAGAGTCAGCCCATAAATAGTGTCACAACTTGTTGTACGTGTGCTTTTAAAATCTTATTTGTATAAAACATTGAGCAAGCGCTGTGTAAGCACTCAGTGCAATTAAAACTTGCATTATAATATTAAGAGTTAGTTGGAGTATAACAAATTGTATATAACTGTTCAAACACATGTAATAAAGTGCATATAGACATAGGATAGTGAAGATCACTATAATATTGTTTCAAAAATGTAGCTTTAACTTGTGTAATTTTTTAATCGGATTACAAGTTTCTAAAAAGCTAGTCTGTGTTTTTAAATTTTTTTCATGTTCTTCAATTTTATCACTGAAATTTATAATACTTTACAGAACCTTTCAGCTACAATTCTAGTTGCGGCACTATTTATAACGGACCGAGTCCAACTATGCATTTAAGGAACTAAAGGAACCAATTTCAACAAATAGATAAGAAATCGTAATGAGAAATGATAGAAATTACATGCAAGTGAATTGTAATGACTATAGGAGTGAGATAGATAATTGTACTATGTAGCGTATTCCTACAACCTTGAAAACCATATCGCTTGCACTCATTATGCTATATTTTATAATCGCTCTGAATAAATATGATGCAATGTCATTGAATTAAAATTGATTGTTGTTCATTGATTCAAAAACCAGACTAGAAATTGAAAGTGAGTGAGATGTTCATAACATGCAGACACAACTACAGAAACTTGAGATTGCTATACTTTATATAGAGTTGCATAAATAATTTGCACGAGGGGTATGTGTCAACTGATAATTTGATAAGCTGCATACACACATTAGAATGAATTGCAACGAAAACTGTAAAGCTAAGTTGTGTTAGGACTTGTGCAAGACTAAGAGGTACCTGTAAGGTTAGTAGTTCAGAAAATAATATGGATATCTGGTTCAGGAGTTGAATGAAATGCCTCGGAGTAGTTTATGAGTCAGCTGAAAGGACAAGGAACGATAATCTTGCCATATTTCTTTAAACTTTTTGACAGACGGATGCAATAAGAAAACTCTTGTCGTTGTATGGCTGAGTATATGTAATCTAGAGATATATAGATATGTATAGTTGTGTGTACAACAACTTTACAAACAAATAGATAGCATAGGAAGAGGAATGTGGAAGTACCAAAATGTGTATCCAATATTAGATAGGAAAACACAACAACGCTGACTCACAACAAACATCTCCGAGTAGAATGCAATTCAAGAAACTCAATTTCGGTAGTAAACAGAACTCAACTAGTTATTCCAGGAGCAGGAGCACAGCGGAGTGTCAATGGCATCAAGACACAATGAAGTCTCTGCTACATGACAAGCAATTCCTAGCTACTACTTACTAAGTGAGCCCAACACATCAGCTCTAAATCTATAAATGCGTACATTGTACATAGCTATACTACAACGTTACACATTGAGAGAAATAAAGTTCGAGAGCGGAATTCGTTACAGCATTTCCGGATATGATGTGTAATATCAAAAAACCTGATATTTCCAAGATGCCCCTAAATCATATTCAGGATATTCGGAAAACTCAAGACTAAGAGTCATATCGATTTGCCGTGTATCCCCCGAAAGTTTTGACAACTGCTCATCCTTAATCTCCTTCTTGCTTATTGTGGTAGTACATTTAAATGTTTCTGTATTCGAACGACTCGTTTTGCTGTATTCTCCATCCCAAAGTAACGTGAGACTCGTATCGTTGCTCGAACCATTCAAATTCATTTTTACATTTCGACCGTACAATTCCACATTTCCAGTTCCTTTAAATACTTTAGAGCTGGCCCGAGTAGATTTGTCAACAATATTTATTTCACCTGAAAATAAAAGCATTACTTGCATTAGAAGATTTGTATACACTCAGCTTTCCATTGAAGTGGGATTTCACCACACTTTATTAGCACACAAATGAAATATCAAATAACTTTTTACAAATTTCAGGATACATTTTTTAACATTGAATAAATACCAGTGCCATCGAAAATCTTCTCATTTTTGTGTGTAACGCTCATTTTGGGGTGTATAGAAGTTTTGCCATTGCCTTTATCTTTCTTCTCGAATGAAATGGTGGTGGTGAAAGCTGTGAGATGACTGGACTTTGCTGAGATTTCCAGTCGGCCATTGGAGCTGTCATTACTGAGTTGTGCTATTAGAAATTAGAAGGGAGTATGAAAACAACACATGTAGTGAAAATAGAGGATGTTGGTTATCTTTGAACTGTGGTGAAGCTTATCTGGAGGAAGTGTTTGCACCCAGGGAAGGAGAATGGTTGTGCCCATAATCTTATAAGCATTTAGGAAGGAAGAAATCAAGTTGAGTGTAAACATTTCTTGTAGCTTGTAGCCTGATGTAAGTTAAGCCGGATATGGTTACCCAACCATTGAATTCAGAATAGATTTTAGTCGACTTAAGTAAAGCTGCTCCCTTAATGGTAAGATGATGTTACAGCCAAGACAGAAAGAAAGAGCAATCGATTGAACATGCAAGTCAAGAAAAAACTCAACTGTACACAGATTTGTATTTGAGCAAAGAGAGATTCAGACCTCACTTGCTCTCCTTTTCTCTTTGAATTAAATCCCATTTCGAATGTTAACTCAGAGCAGAGGTAATCCAATGCCCAACCAAGTTGTTATGCATTTAGACAACATAGTGCAATGGAAATTTCATGTCGATTCCACAAACTACTAAGTGCTCTAGTGCTCCTCTCAATGTAATACAAGAGTTAAGACCAACCAGAATTAGCCAAGCTCCTTATTCCATTTCACTGCACTTAAATTTCAATTCTACTTGCTTTATTACACTCAACAGATTTTGCCATTTACTCTCGTCCGGTATAGCTACCCGTATCCAGCAATACCATTCTTATCCATCCACATAGACTCTTAGTCAATCTTTCTAAAACAAATTGGCTAATTAAAACACATTTTTCCAACAGCACTACCTACTTATAATCCCACACTTATAGTCTCCGGGCTCTCAATACCATTCCTTCCTCATCCTACTTTCTATGCTATGGCTTGTGTACCAAACCAACCACCACATTTCTGTCAATTTACCATGTATGCACAAATTGTGCTTAAATACATAAGTCATATTTACAGGATGAGATATTATAGCTAATTAAGATGATGCAATTACCTACATATAATTGAACCATATTACAACACGTGTAGTTTGTGTGATATAACACTAATTAAATTATTTCCTCAAGGAAGGCTTCAATTAAAAATGTTATTTAACATACTAGTTGTGATTTACTAGAAAGCAATCATTCTAAGTTAAAATTATTGTGGCAGGCTTTAATATTTCCAACTACTAGATTCCAGGGATATGGAAAGCACGTTTCAATAAACTCGCAGGTAATTAGTTAGTGAGTGGTAAGTTAATAAAGCAACACGAATTTCGATGATGATAAGCTGAGAATAGACATTGACTCATTTGTAGCTTACCGGAACCTTCAACGCTGTGGCTTGGCAATATGGCAGCAAATTTTGCCTCTTGAGAAACCTTATCCACGTCAACAGTCAAACCAAATATCTGTGTGGATGTTGAGCTCTGTTGAGAGGAAGAGCTTGTAGTCTCGTAACTGGCAGACAACTTAGTCCGTTTCTGCGTAAAATACATCCAGACGTATTTTAATACATTATATACAAAACAACACTAAACTCATGAATTCTGTTGAGGATAAATATTTAGTTTAAACATGTGTACAACTATAACCAATGTTTATCAACATAAGGCTTAGCAGAACATTCATTTTATTAAGAATTGAAAAATAACTTACTGCCATTTTTTACTTATTTGCGTGTCTAGGCTAGTTATAATATGAAATCTCTAGCCTTACTAAATGTAGATACCTATATGCACTTTGATATTTAACAGGCGCCAGGCTTGCAATAAATACAGAATCCTCCAACCAGCCACACAGTGGCATCGTGCATAAAGAAGTACATATTATGGGGCTTTTCAAATGCTCGAGGTTAAAGCCAGGTAACAGGTTAAAATCTGTTAAAAAGT
The DNA here is from genome assembly GCA_034694085.1 of Pogonognathellus longicornis. Classification (NCBI taxonomy): domain Eukaryota; kingdom Metazoa; phylum Arthropoda; class Collembola; order Entomobryomorpha; family Tomoceridae; genus Pogonognathellus; species Pogonognathellus longicornis. Next base: position 15 of record JAQFYB010006150.1, on the reverse strand, counting down.
TAAAAGTTAAGACGG
>JAQFYB010006149.1:0-12744 GCA_034694085.1 Pogonognathellus longicornis | reverse complement strand
TACAAAATGCTTCCAAGGGGTGTGCCTTTCAGATGCAATTGATTTCAAATTAATAGAAAAATCAAATTTTTTGCCGTACCCATTGGGTTGAGAAGCCGTCTCCAGTTATTAATAGTACACGAAGATTTTGCCACGGTTCTGTGGTTATTTGCTGTTCTTGTAAATATTTGATTTGAAGTTGCTACTTGATGAGTGTCTAGTGAAACTGCTTCTGCTTGTTTGCACTGGACTTTTCTGCATAGCGATGCACAGAATAGATATGTCATCAAGAGAGTTTCGCAGTCGTATGACAACCTACATCACATATCTTCCGCCGGAAGTTGCATCTTATAAAATTCTAAATAGTCATGTCAAAAATCTGATACTAAGTACCTACTACAATTATATATGTATATATTATATACCTAAAAATTATAATGTCATGTCAGATTTTTCTCTCACTATAATAACACGTGTGCAAACATTCTTGTCATTCCTAAAATACTACTTGAGAAATTCTAACATGAAATGCACAAGTGTATGCTTGGCAGTAAATATTGTATTTGTTGGAGAACTTTTTATAGCAAGGAGTACGTGACCTCATTGTGTCAGTCTTTCACAAATAATAATAATAATTAAGTCAATGTCACTTTACAAAACAGATTGTTGAAAAAATAATTTCCGCAGAGAAGAGATCAACCTACCTTCAAATTGAGATTTCGTAAACCACTCAATGATTTGAAAAGTCTTGATGGCAGCAGAGCCAATTTCTTCGAGCTGTGTAACTCTATGTTTTCTAAATCCAAGTTGGGTGCAAAGGCGTCCTTCTCAACATGAAGAAGCTCAGATGCTCCAATGATTTCCAAATTCTTGAGACTCTTCATACCTTGGAAAGCATTATTAGATATTTGATCGAAAGGATTCCTTCCGATTTTTAAAACTTCCAATTGAACCAAAGGGGGAAAACTCAAGGTGGGGATATTCTTTAAATTATTGTCTGTCAACACTAGTTTTCTCAAGAATCCCAATCCTCGGAAAGCATAGGGCTCAATTATAGAAATACGACAGCCTCTCATGTCAAGAGTGACCAAGTTCTTTGCTGCTGAAAAAGCATCATTGGGAAGCTTCTCGATGGGATTGATCCCAAGAAATAACTCCGCCAAGTGAGGCACCATGTTGTAATTATTATTGTTGTAGCTGCCACTGTTGCTTCCACTATGACCGCCTCCATTATTATTATTATTATTACTACTTGAAGTTACAGTTCTGAGTGAAAATACTCCGGGCACTTTTGTCAACTCGTTATTGTCAACCTTGAAAATTCTTAAATTGGACAATCCTGCAAAAGCACTTGTGTTCAACTCTTTGATTGAGTTTTGACCGAGGTCCAGCTCTTCAAGACTGCGCGTGTATGTGAATACTCCAGCTTCGATATTTTCCAGTAAATTATCTCGGAGATTCAACACGGCCAATGAACTCATTATATTCTGTGGCCCTCCAAAGGTTTTATTGCTTAGCTGAGAAATCTTATTGGAATTAAGGTGAAGCTGGACGAGTTTGGTTTGTGAAGTGAAACTGCCATTCTGAACGCGAACTAAATGATTATGACTCAAGTCCACATGGATCAGTTCATGGTAGAAAGTGAATCCCGTGTCAACACTTCGAATACGGTTATTTTTCAATATGAGACGCTGGACAGACGGATTCAGGGTTATTGGTACAATGTCTAAATTCGCTTCTATACAGTTGACATGCAAATTTTCGTCGTCGCAAGAGCAGCCTGTTGGACATACTGCAAACGCGCTGCTAAACAGATTTAAAACGCAGCACACAGTCAGGAACACAGAGTAAATTAGCTTCATTTTAAGGCAGTGTCTTCCTTTCATTGGAAAATTCTCTTATCTACAAAGAAAACACGAATAAACGAGTATTAAAATATCCCATTTCACATAATAATATGCTTTTTAATCGATTTTCTATTTCTTGCTACATAGTTTTCTAAACACGATCTGCACAATGACAAGTTATCTATAGAATAATAAGACATTGTTACAAAGAAAAGTTTTCTAGTCTTACCTCTGGCGTTTTCCTAAGAAATTACAGTCATAACTTTCTTGTTTATTTAAATGGCTTTCCCTCTCCGTTCCGACAGCTCATACGAAACGTTTCTCTCTTTGTTGAATTGAAGTTACTTGAAATGTTATTTGTCCAGTTTAGATTCAATTTCCACCCACGCCTGAGTAGAAAAGATCATGAGAAAATTCCTTGTGAGTAATTTCCAACCGGTCCAGAAACAGTTGTCCTTGTCTGTAAAAAACAACACGCAAGATCCACATTAGTGATGCTTCGCCATGAGCAGAATATGAGAGATTGAATACAAAGACAATGAGAAGATTAAAAATTCCTCTCCGTAACGTTCAATTAGGTATATGCACAAGCAAAATTGTTTAGCAACGCGCACAAAAATAAGATACCTACACATACAATAGCTATGTAGTGTAGGATTACTCAAACTAACTTCAATAATGGAAACCTACACCTATAAAATAAATATTATGACTTTATGACAGTACTCTGAGCGATTGAGCTCCGGTTGTATGTACATGCGTCTAGGATACTGCTTACACTTAGGAGAGTTTTGCTTATGTAAACTAAACTCACGAAAGTGTATATACCACTAATTATTTCACTCCTCCGATAACACAGTGCAGTGTGTGCAAACCTTCATGTTGATTTGATTCTGTGCATTATACTGAAGCAATTGAGAAAAACAATTCTTCAACTTCAACTCACTCACTCAGTTTGAGTTGACGGTAATCCAAGCACTATGTGATGACGTGATACTATTTGCCATGGATTCCTATTACACAGTCAGAATATCTCTATCTCATTTTAGTACTTGCTCACAGTTGATAAAATGAGTTAACTAATACTTCAGTTACGTTAACCTTGTACAGTGCTAATGATAACCTTTTCATCTCCTTTGAACAGGATTATATTTAATGTATGTTCTTGTATGTAGCACTGTATTCACATTTTACACATTAACATGCATATTAGCATGCAATACACAGGACATTTACATTAAATGTGCATACACACACTAATATTAATATGATGGATGAACGTCAATATTGTTGTGACTTGCTGTTTATTATAGGTGTACCTATATACAGAATATTACTACACATTAAAGTATGCGACTGCTTTGGAGTACACGTAAAGGTAATAACTACAATTATCGCAGATAGCGCATTTATACTTTATACAAACGTTGGACAGATAAAAATATTTTTATAAATGAGCGTGAGTCATATCGTTATTACCGCTTAACACACTATGACACTATGCGTTTAACTACCAATAAAAGAAAACATATTTTTCCTCTATGAATGCCTTTATCTTTAGCTAAAGCTTAACTCATCACAAAGCTGGACATTGATGCCTGGTTAGTACAATAACCGCTCCGCTGTGATCTACAGCTTAAACAATATACAGTTCATAATAAGGTAAGTACACATTCTAAGGAAGGAAGAGAGGTTTTAGATAATAATATTTGTTTCACGTGTAAAAGGACAAACTATGAGTATCATTGTTTATGCGCATTTGAGAATGTATTCGACACGCATATGTAAGTATTTAACTCTGGAAACTTATATACTATTTCAAAATTTTAGTATGCATTTGTATTACCTAGGCTAGTAATTAACGGATCATTTGGTAATTGCAGACGATTAGCAGTTTAGTTACCTAATCCCAGTTAAACTCTAGGAAGTAAGGTTGAGATTGCAAAAGAGGTATTTGTTGTAGAATTCTATGGAACTGGACCAAGGCTTGTTTAGTTGTTTAGCTTTAGCTATGGCAAGTGTTAGGGTGATTTATTTTATCAATAACTATAATAAGAATTAAACACATTGCATGTTGGAATGTGTGCAAATAATTTAGATGTGAATGAGCATTACACGTTAGTTTGTAAAAGGATTAAGATTTAATGTTTTGTTGCTACTTGTCTCCTCTCTTTATTTCAAATAACTAAATTGTAGAATTGTTATTCTTAGATTTACTACAGGTACTTCGATTCTAATTCTGCCTGAGTAATAAAGTAACATTGCCCCTGTGCTGCTCGTAATCAAATCGCAATAATTTAAATGTGTCAGTTTTTGTGCGCATTTTGTTCTCAAGTTATGGCTGGTTCGCATGATACTTTTTAGCGTACTAAATGCACACACGAAAATAACACTACGCTATGCGCTAATTCGTAATAAATACAATGCAAATTACACATGTCATGCAGGTGTAAGTGCATGTTTGTCAGTACAGCATTTCTCTCATGTATTTTAAATCAATCATTTCTTCAAGGATATTTCTTATCATTCGGACTCTTAACCAAAAACATGCATTCAGTACATTGAAAATTGACAGGCGATGGTGTGGAAGCGTAGTACAATCTACATATAATATACATGCATGCTTGCTAAGACAGAATGTAGGAAGACTGAATAATTTTGAGCTCAGAAAACTTCATGGGTGTCTTATTTCAAGGAATCAATTGAAAATATAAAGACTGTGCCTGCAGATATATTACTTACATATATTATTAGTATGTCGGAAAATCTATGTATATATTCATGTGCAAGAGGATTCAACGAAGCATAATAATGATCATCATAAGCCAAGAAGTGCATTTCTTACAAAAAGTGTAGGAATATACGTAAATGATATATGTGTGGTGTTGGAACTATATTCATTTCTTCTAAATTGCCATTAATAAAACCATACATACGCTCATAACAACAGAAAAACTTCAACTCGCACTCGTGAAGAGGATTTTCTTCCCTTTAGCTTTACGTGCATCCTTTCACCAGCCTTGTCCTTTACTCTACTCAACTCACTGTATATGTTATACATACATTAACTCACATTTACATTGCACACACTATACCAATAATACACCACCATGCGTTTCCACTTACGTTACACTCTTGTACATCACTTGCTTTGAGACGCTACTACTACTTGACATGATACTTTTTTATTTCACATCATGGAAAGAGACCGTCGAGGATAGTTGAACACTCCAAACACAACACGCTCTCTTGTATCCCACAACACAAGTGAATGGCAAAGTTGTGTAAATACACAAGGATACACATAGTACAACTTAACACGAGAGAAACTACACCCATATCTCGAAAACAATACATCATCTTAATACAAAATGGAAATTTTACAAATACTTGTGCATGGTGCATAGTAAGTAAACCTGGCTTTTCATGCAGATACATACAATCTACAGGCACGAATATTCTGGCCCATGCTTTTGCCTTTGCCATACTCTGCTATGGGAATAGTTGGTACTCTGCATGAAATATGAGCAAATCAGCACGGTCTTTCTCGACTACACTTTCACAAAGAGTTTTTTTACATGTTATAAGACATACATTCACTCTAAAAACCTTCAAAGCGGCTCTTCTCGTCCCAAGTCAAAGTAAATACTCTACACAAAACATCTCCACCTATTTACATGTAAAGCTATGTACCATGTGTATGTGTGTAATCTTTTCGCTTATGTGTGTATGAATATAAAACCTACACACACATACATGTTCTTACTTTACTGTATACGCTTGATTTGCTAGGTGACCTTTATCTTCCATACAGTTCCTATTTTGCTTGACTATCTCTTTCAATGTGAGCACATGTATGTGTGTACGTATTCACTATATATGCATTGCAATGAGACTGCATATGTGTTCCTTCAACAATAATAGCAGAATAGACCGTAGAGCTCTGTGTGTGTATTTGTATGTTCGTTTAAGTGTAAAATGCACTCCTTTTGAAAAACGAGGAGTATAGTACAAACACAAAGTACAGTACAGACATACACAAGTTCAACTTTCCACGAACGTGCAATACACATTTTTTACTCGTAGGAACGACCACCACTTATGCAATAAGATGGTGCACAATGTTCACTTCAGCATCTTAATACTTCATCCTTTATATGAATATGAAATATGCAACTTTGAGAAAATATATCACCTTGCTGGCTTCATCTGCGTTATATTTATTCATGCCTTATCTCTTCAATGAAATAGTGCAACATAACATATCGCCTCGCTTTACACAAAAGCCCATCTAGTTTATCAAAATGAAAATATCTCTAAGTGTACATTTTAAAAAGTCTGCAACCATAAACGACCCGGGCGTGTTATATACGACACTAATATTCTATTCTACTATATTATATGTACGTTCTAGTCTAGAACACGCGGGTACAGGGCTCTTGAGTACTTTGAGAGAGGAAATTACATTAAACATCATTAAATGGCTGTTGCACAGCTAAACTATGTACATAGAGGATGCCATAAAAATTCTTCACATACAACTAAAGCAAACTAATAAACCTAAACTATATTCACATCCACAGCTCAAACGAACATATCGGTTTTATACAGGTATATATAAATACCTCTTACAGTAAAGGGTTCTATAAACCTACATGCATGTATGTATTTACACAATTACTGGGAGAGAACCAGGGCATTATATGCAGGAGAATTTTATATCCCAAATGACTCGGGTAAATAGGAAAAGTGCGAGGACTACGAAACTTAATAAAGTTAGACATTTATTTAACAAACTGCCTGTATCCGAAAAACTCCTTGGATGTTTTCCATACAAAATATAGACCATTATACGCACTTATAGCGTTTAACGTTGGTTTAACGTATAATATTGTGCGTAAAAGTATAATGTATACATAGCTGCAGTGTAATAGAAAGTCTAAATACAGTAAACCTTAATGCCCCCTTCATTCATTGTCATTGTCAAAGTCACGTTAAAATGGTGTTTGAAGTTATCGTTAAAATTAACTGCGTCAATAAATTGAAGTCTTTTCGGATGTACGCATAAAGGTGGGTTGAATGTACGTGGGTATTTAAAATGTAAATGCAAATGTGTGTAAACGTCTCCTAGTCAGGTATTACAGTCAGGTATCTGTAGTAATACATAAGCATACGCATTATTACACCCATTCCGCATAGTCCAGGTCCGTTACAGTTAATTGCATTACTTATAAAGGTATACACACAGCTACAACGTAAAGATGCACTTGTATTTGTATACACGTATATTCTGTATGTAATTATATATAGCACTTGAGAGATAAAATCCATCAGGGCAAACAACTGTCGTGCATCCCTTCCTTGAATTCTACTATTATGTCTAAAGTATTGTGTGTAATGAATTGGTTGTTGAAGTTATGTTGGCAATTGTGAGGAAATGCTGGGAATCGCCGTACATTACATTACACACCTATAAAAGCGTATATAGTTTTACCCACAATCCAGAGATACTACATAGAGGTGTGTAGGTAGGAGATACAAGGTTTGTACTAGTACTATAATAGTAACTTAGCTTAATCTGACTACTGAAAGTCAGTGAGCTGTAAAGTGAACTTTGTAACAAGAGAATTTAACAAACGACTGTTGGAACAACGAAGGGCACAATATACTAAAGTGCATCAGTGCACGCATTAAATTACCAGTTAACTGGATACTGAATTGAATTGGACATTTGTTTCGTTTTTATACGTTGCACCGGAAAATCCCACATAGGATCATCATCAACATCCTCACACATACACACACATATAGAAACACAACCCTATGTCCTATGCATAGAAGAGACACCAAGATTGGAGTACACAAGAGAGAGAGAGACGATTTGATTAGGCAGTAAATATATAGAGATAGAGTGTACAATACAGAATACACACAACGCAATGTAAAGCAAGACAAGCGAGTAAAACAAGACAAGAATTTCAAACGGGGCGACAACGAGATTTTCCCAGTGCATTATATTACTTTCTGGCACACAAGCAACGTCAACTCAACTCGACATCACATCAACTACCGAAACTGCATAACGTTTACCCTCCTTGAAGACCTAGCTCTTTCTTCCGAGTATTATTTCTACTTTTTAGACGTTGTTGTGTTGTGTGTGTGAAATTGTGTAACACATTTATTTATACAAGCTCAGGGAAATTTTATTCAACACAAAACTCAATACTAGTAACTTGCTTATACACAGTGTAAGTAAGAGCTAGGAGTACACATACAAATGATACAGTAAGAAGAATGACACTGTCTAGCCAAACAAGTACATGATTCTTAAATATATCACGGAAATTTCAGTATAACTGATGTAGGTATGAGTTACTGTATGCATGTAGGTAATACTACACAATATTAGTAGCAGGGAAGAAAAGGGAAGGAGAATCGTGCTGATGATATACAGTGATAGCATCAGTGCTAGTGATATTGATAGTAAGTAGCTTTGGTTTTTTTATTCGTTTCAGAATGGAAAAGAAAGGGTGAGTTGACTTGATTTAACTTGAACACGATGTGTTTGTGTGTGTACTTATATTGTAAGATTGTAGTAACGTGTATTCTACACCTAATATTTATGTACAATGTATATTAGGTGGTATATAAGGTATTGTGTATGTGTATAAGTTAGTATGGAGGAAAAGTCAGCTGAAGGAGAGGAGTATACATAGAGAGTGGAGTAAACGAGGTAAAAAGTAAAAGAGCGTGAGTGTCTGAGTGAGTGAGCGAGTTGACTTAAGTTGAGTGAGTACACATCACGTCAACATTTATTCGATCATTGTGTCACGATAAGAAACCTTTTTCCTGGAGAATACACCAACAACAACCGTCTCAACATCACTGCTCTTCCACGAGGATTGTATTATACAAGACAAGCCACGAAACTAAATTCTATCTCCAAATAGACGTACACGAGAGTCAACTTTCAACTCTTCTCTTGTAAAATTCTAATCCCAAGTTTTACAACATTACCTTTACACATTATATTTTTATACCATATACTATCAACACATCGCCACTTCTAGACTAAACACTCTTGCAGTTTAAAACTCAATTTTCCTCTTTCTCACATCAAAACATAAATGCGTAAATCCATGTACATGCAACCAATCACCTGAACAATCCATTCTAGTAATACACTGCTCTTCCTTCAACCATTTTATTTACATTACACACGCTTCATCAGCTATATTATTGTGCTCAGACAACCACAAGATAACATAAGTATAAGGCAAGGTAAACGATTTTTTAAGAAATCAAAACTTAACATTCTATGTACAAACCCATATTTTATTACCAGATACTTTATGACTGCAGATAAAATTACGCTATTAGATTATGAAAACAAAAATATACTGACATAGCCTTGCACTTAAATTCACAGAACTAACTACTGCATTGGGAATCAATCTCGCTGAGTGCATTTATAAAACCCTGATTCAAATAATACACACAACCATACTAAGGTATTGCATAACACTCGTCTTGCAATTAACTTTACAGCTACAGAAAACGTTCAAGGTTTACCTGAATTATATTTTCATAGAGCTAATCTGTAATCTTGAGCAATATTTGCTATTTAACACATAACTAATTCATAAAAAATGTGGATATATGATTTTTCATGATATGAGTCATTTCTTACATAATGTATATACATTTAAGATTTATAGCCAACTAAACTAGGAAGCTACATTTGTAGGTTGAGAAAAACTAAAGCAAACAAACGTTTACCACGTAGTAATAAAAATGTTAGATTTAGATATGGATACACAGACTCATTCATCGCCAGTGCCAGTCAGAGTCAACTGATTGCATACAAGGAAACGTTTCTATTCTTCCCTAATGGTCTAATCGTGAAATCCAAAATGAAAAGTGAAGTGTACCGGAAAGCCTTTAGAAAGGGTTTGTGTAATTCGATAATTGAAACTGAAATCAAGTCAATCATGCAAGCAGTGCATATATGAATCAAAGGATCATCAACCAAAGTCAGTTTATTGTTGTTACACAACCCCTGTTCGAAAAGCAAAATGTAATTTCGATTAGAATTTTACTAATCATCAGATTAGCTTATTGTGCTCTATCACATCAAATAAGTACTTAATGACAGCTTCTTCCTTTGAATTGGATAAGTGCATTAGCAGTTCAAATTTTTGCTTGAAACGAAAAAGAAACTCTGAATGAATACAAAACTATAGTTAGTCCAAAAGTACCTATGTATCTTAAATATCATAAAATATCTCTGTATTACGTAGTATACAGAATGTATGTACATAATAATATTTTGTGATTGATTAGCATTTTTGCATGTAGGTATACACATACTAATGCTAACAATGTTCATGTAGACGACAAAGCTTAGAATGGGGGTGGATTGGATGAATGAAACGCTTTTAAGGTTTGGTTGCTGCGATGAGGTTAACAATGAGATGATGGGATTTAGGTGAATGATTGTGACTTAAGAAAGCAAGGCGGTTGTTAGCGTCAAACGATAATGTTCAGCACCTGTGATCAACCCGTCAGAGGATTTTGATGGATTAGACATGCATTCCGTGCAATGAGATCCTGATTGTATTTTTTAAGAAACTACTAGTCGTATATTAATGTCATGGACGCTATCTTCAAAGTGTTTCTTTCTTATCCAAACATCCTTAAATGGATTAGTTAACTCATATTATTCTCCAATGGAATTTTTCAACAAGGAAAGTGCATTAGGCGAATTAAAACATGGCATTTATCCATTTATGGTTCCCCCACACTAGAAATATCATCTTAGATTATTTTAATAATAACCCTTGCAATTTCGGTAATCTGATTGATTATGCATTTGTAAATGCTAGGTGCAAATAAATGCACAATGTGAGCTGTGTGTTTTAACCACACATTTACTTAGTACTTGTATTATCTACTTGATTCGCGTGCGGCAGTGTTAAGGAATCTTATTATTTTTGATGTTTACTTTAGTTTCAGAGTGTTAAGAAATGTGCGGTCTAGAAATTCCATGAAAAAGAATTCCGTGTGTGTGTACACTCGAGAAAGATAAGCTATTGACTTTTGTTTTCGAGAAATAATGTACAATGTACTTACACACGAGATGCGTTCGTGATCGTGACTGGTTGAGTGATGATTTGGATAGCATTCTATCAATAAAATAAAAGTAATGCTCCCGGGCTACGTTTTTATAGCACTGTACATCACATGAAACAAAGAATAATTTGTCATTGTCACTTTTTGCGCTACTTTTTCTACTTTCATGGAATATTGGTGATCACTGAAACGAGTGTAAACGATTAGAACCTCCCATGTTCATATACCATAGAATATTGAACTAACTCGACGATATTAACTAACCCAGAAAGTAAATATTATGCTATGTGCATACCTATACGTACCTACCAGTATATTATTATACTCTAGCCTATACCTAGTATTATTACAAATTGCTCTACAAAGTGAAAGTGTATATTATATGCGGAAACTTACGCCTTGCTCGTTTCCCTCAGGGAAATAAATATCTGCATTTAGGATTTTACGCATCATGATATAGCTCGAGTACAGCCTAGTTTTATCTTTAACAACAGTTTTTAAATAGCTCAAAGCCAAAAAAGACACGAATGTGAAAGTGAACGTGAATTGTAAATTGCGTCCCCATTACAAGTTACCAAATTGAAAAATAAATGCCTTACATTCATTGTGCAAATAGCAATAATTTCGATAAAAGATATCGTTAAGGTTAATATTGGCGAGGAAAGTGCAAACAAATAATTGGGTTGCAAAACATGATAAAACATGACTCACAGAGCAAAACGGTTATGCTATGTAATAGACCATGTGCTGTATCCCTCAGATATTATTGTAATCTTTAGCTCATTACTTTGAAGTATGTAAATCATCAACTAAACTACTTATTACTAGATTTAACATATATACCACAATCATAATTGTTCAAAAACTAAATATCTTGTTACTTGCTGATCTAAAAATTAGATATAGAAAAGCAGAGAAAAACATCGATGGCTTAACTTGGAAAGGCTGTATCTAAGTTTACTACGGAAATTCATTTAGACGTATCTAATATCTAACTCTGCAAACAACCGAAAATGCCTATCAACAATCTATTGAAATTTTAGCAACAATAATATACTGTGATGAAATATAAATGTCATTACGTTATTGTGAAGCAATAGCAATCCTTGTACAAAGTATTTAGCATGTACAATCGCAGTATTCACTATTCATTCGCATTTGGGAGACAATGGCTTTCACACACTTTTTTGTATCGGTATATCACACAACAAAATCCAAACACAAACGTGAAAATGAGTTTTACAAAAATATATTGCTGACATGAACTAACACTATTACTAGTAGAACTATTTTCACCAAAACAATTAAACCATCCTTAATTTTCAATTTTTGAACACGTGAAGTGTAGAGATAAAATCAGTCTAAATAAATAAACGTTAAAAAGCAGAAAGTCATGAAGACTGAACCTGCTGAGAGAACACTAAGAAAGAACGAATCAGGAATACACAAACCTCTATAACTAACACAATAGTATTGTATCTTCTCTCACAAACTGTAAAGTAATCAAAATCGTGTATCCATTTTCCATTCTGTTTACGAATCGGTTAACAATGCCTTCCCACTTATTATCACCACCAAGGCTAGTTGGCTAAAGATAGATTAAATTTTGTTGTATCTGCACTGTATACTTTATCTTTTTACACATATATACACTCCATACTCCATACTCCAAACGTTTCTATCTCACATTCGTACAGTAGTATATAAATATAGTAATACTACACAGTTTCTATACGTTGAAACTCTATCTTAACGCGTATATACAAACACAGACAGAATAATAGGT
>JAQFYB010006148.1:0-12746 GCA_034694085.1 Pogonognathellus longicornis | reverse complement strand
GTATTGTATTGGCGATGTAACTACCTCAAATCTGAGGAATTCGTCAATTATTCACTAAATAAATAAATAAACATATATAGCAAGTACTTATATACGTGTAACTACTACTACCAATTACCAATTTTAACAAAAATATTGGTATCAGACAATGTAGGAAAACTGTAAAACGTTGACAGTCTGATTTTAAGCGATAATAATTTACTCCATTACTAAAGAATTCTGTGTCAAGAATCAGAGCAGCATTACAAGCTAAAAGTTTTCAACCAGTTTTTATGTGACACTTTTCTATCTTTACAATTATTACTTGCAGTGTGACATTTTTATTAGAAAATTTCGACATAAATTTGAACACAAGCTATATACACGGTAGTGTCACTGTTTTATTTATGTACAAAAAATTTACTTGTTACGCTTTATATGAAATTATATATAAATGCACCTATACAAACACATTGATAGTAATTCCATGGTCTTAAATTTAGTAGCTTAGCTATGTAGCTATTTAGTATCCAATTGTACAAGTTTAGAAATGTTGATTTCTGGAAGATCTAACGGTAAAAGAATTTAGTGTGGGCACCAACTTAACAGATTACTAGAAGCTTGTTTTACCAAACTTCCAATGTACGCACCTACAATACTTTTGTAACAGTAGCTACATTTGTTATTTCTACGAGTAGGTATCTACCATAGAAGAACATAGCTCAGATTATTAGTGTGTGGGCAAGGAGGAAGGACAAAAGAGTTTTTTCTCTCAGCAAGTTTTGTCTCTGTATAAGCCGATTGAGATGTCTGCTCCGGTGCTCTATATATACTAAGCATCACTATTTCTTGTTAGGTACCTACCATGTCATATTGGCTAGGTTTATGTTGCCCACCAAAACACTACAGTGAAAAGAAGAAAGGTCTGCAATTGTAACTTCATAAAAACTAAACTTAATTCACATCAGACTAAGCTTTGTGTTGTTTGTTCGTTTAACTTACTTTTCATTTGCTATGTGTTCCTATATAGAGAGTTAAGTACTGTTGCCCATTTAGGCTTAGGCTTTATAACGGAAGTAAGCTGTAAATGTAATTCACGGGGGGATAAAATAATGCTTGGTCTGCAAAGCAAGAGATTTACTGTGTGTATGTAGCCTACACACAAGCAATAAGCTTGTCGTCAATGAATAGGTTGTGTGACAATTCCTAAGAATCATGCTTTGTCTTTTCTTTTCCTATTGAGTGTCACCGTTTCGGAATACTATTACATGGAGCAATTCAATTAATTACTGCGACCACCTAATTGCATTAACATTTTATTTATACATGCTATCTAATTTTCTAATAATAATATTTTTACAGGTGCAGCTACAGTATTTATCCATTGTTTGACAACTTTGATATTTGCGAGAGCAGGGCAGGGTAAAATTGTTTGGAAATGACTTTAGAAGTTTAAAACAAATATATTATTGATTGTAGCCAGGTTGCACGTGTATGAGCAACTGAAAAGCATTTTATTGAACATTGACCTCTTTAGGTATTGCAGGTAACCAAGCATGGCTAAGTGGGAATAAGTAAGAATATAAGTTTAATATCAGTTTGACTCGACACGAGGTTGTACATGTAGCAGTTGAAGGAAATTCTTACATAATATTTTGCAACGTAATGGTTTTCCTATTTAATATACGACACTATAGGCAAAGGCATACTTTCAACGAGTGGATACAGATAGTAGGAACAAATAATTATACGTTGCTAACTGAAAACGGTTATTGTATAGATACCCGTGTGTGGAGTAAATAGTAGCTGTAGAACATATCAGTGTGCAAAGTGTGAATAGACAAACTAAGACAGCATAATGTAATGGAATAAAGAACATAGAGTGAGGAAACCACAAAGAAAACCTTTTCTCACACATTTCTTACATCTGCCGTTCCAGTTCCAGTTGCCTTACGCTTACCTACAGACAGTGAAGCAAGACAGGCTTGCTTAGCTTCATGTCATGTCACGTTGCACTTCCACAACTCTACTTTTCCTTCAATCTCCCAATCTAAAAACATTCAAACGACGAAAATCCTATTTCTTTCTTTTCTTTGAACAGTGTTTGTATATGAAATATCCACACTCCACACAGAGATATATTGTTGTAAATGTAGTAGATGTATTGTGCAAGAAAGCCATAAGGTGATATATTATTATAACTGAATGAATGAATATACTGAAATTCTGGCAGACTCGCAGTCAGACTTCTTTCTTACTGATAAATATACTATTCCGACTTTAGTTGATTCTACACTCTAATAGAAAGACACTCACATTTCTGACACACACGAAGAAAAAGTATTTCTCTGAATAAACGAACCAACTTAACACAACAACATGTAAGCATCTCGCACAGTATCCTAGTGCAGAATAAGAATAAGAATTTTCTATTATTCCTCACTATAGTATTTACAAGTATACAAGAGTAATACAATAGGTATTATATAATAATATGAGAAATACATAAAGCATTTTAGGATTGACTGCAGTAGTGTTGAGTTGAGTATGTGTTAGCAAGCAATGGAATCCTAAATACGTTTACACTTGAGTATATAAAATGCTTGTGCGTCTGATGGCTGTCTGTGCATGTCTTTGCACACTGGGACATGGCACACACACAACCAGGGGATATATTTAATGGCCATTGCTCACTTACTTACTTACCCACTCACAAGGAATTTTATATTACACAAGTAATGTACCGAAATGCTATTCACTTTATACCACACACATTGCCTACTTCCAGCATTACGTAATATTCTGTACTATGTATATAATGTATATGTGTAGGCAAATATCCCGTGTTTACAGCAGAGACACACAAACACTCTTACTTACTTAGTTGTCTTCCTCACTAACCTTTTCTTATTTGAAACTTGCAACGTTTTATACATCTATACAGTTTCTTAGTTTTCATTTCATTTGCTTCATTCATATAGTCTCCGTATGCACAAGAGACTTCTAAACTTTTAACAGTCTGAGTACGAATGTAGGTAATGGCAGTTTTTGACACATTTGCACTTTATGACTTACTATTATGCACTTTATGCACGAAGACGAGACGATGACTTTTAGTCTTTTATCGCGTGTATTGCTCTCTTCAACGCTTCAGAGACCTACCTAACTCATTTAGCTGAACGTACTAATATTATTCACCCATACTACTTCAGCTATGTACAATCCACCCATATACGACACTAAAAAGATATTCTTTACTACAATGGCCACCTTATCTTCTTTCGTATCTGCATACACATCCACTAGAATCCCTTTCTTCCTTCTTCATACCATCAGTAAGTAGGCATATGTACATTGTACACACTTACCCATATTCAGTTTAATATAAATACAAATTTAATGCATAATGTTAGATAGGCACACATCAAGACGCTGTATTACGTGTGTTTTGTGTACCAAAGTCAGAATATTGTTGTTGGAGAAGTTTATAATGTAATGTAACTACGGATATTTACTTATACCGGGAGAGACATTATATACACAGCATAGCTGTATGGAGCAGTACAGAGAGTATTTGTTTAGCTGTAGTGTTTTGGTGCTGGTACTCTGTACACAGAAACTCTATTGCTTTACTAGCCTCCATGTTGCATAATAAATAGATGCAAATATTTTGGCCTACTTTATGCATAGCCGCTCTAGTAGAATACGGTGTGTAATATATAAAAGCGTAAGCTTGTATATTTGCATATTATTGTGTTCATAAGGATGAGCAATAGCTGGATAGGATACTTAGCTCTTGATATTACTACATGGAGGAATATGGTTCTTGTTCTTGTGTTGATGTTTTCTTGACTTGACGCTTGCTTCTTTACTTCTCTATCTCCCATGTTCACCTCTCCCAGCTGGGATGATGCATTTATCTTTATATAGGATCTCATGCCGTGTGGAACTAAGTTGATCAAAGATCCATGCTCTACCACGACGTATGCATGCATCCAGTGGCCTTCTCGGGTAGCTTGGAAAATTTATGTCCTTTTCAGTGTTACAATAATAAGAGAAAATGTTGAATAGAAAATTTTACGTAAACTTACATTACTTAAGACCATGCCACCTTGTCTCAACTCTAACACGGAGTAATACCAGTCAGAAAGAAAAGTAAGTTGCAAAAAATAAAATAGTCTTCATAATGTTTCTTCTATTTTCCCAGTAATGTTACTACTACTATAGACTTGCTGTTTCTCCGAAGAAGAAGAAGGAAGAAAATAGCCTGGTTTTCTTTTCTCTCTCTCTCTCATACTTTTAGATAAATTGGCCCAAACAAGTTCCAAGGAAGAAAGTGCATGTTTGCCATACCACTTTATTCATTTGAGTTCTTAGTTAGTTTCACGGGGAGTGTGTGTGTATACAAGCAGCCGGGGAGCACAAACGAACTACTAGTACAATCGGGTGCTTTTCTTATCATTGGAAGCACCACTAGGATTTTTACTGCTGAATTTTCGCCTCGTTTGTATGTGCGTAATGGGCAAGTGAAGAAAGGTGTATGTTGAGCACTTTTGCTATTACTATTCCTAGTATGATATAATATAATATGCAGTGAATTTAGTTTCATCAGCAATCTTTGAGAATCCTTGTCAAGAAACTTCTCATATGTGTGTAGGATATCTTTTGACTTTTGTGTAACTTATCATCAACTCTTTGACTTGATGCTGTGTATGTACTAGTAGGTATGTATAGAGATCAAATGTGTATGATACATCAGAACTAGTAGTCGTACTATGTATATACTAGGGGAAAATATGAGAGACACACAGAGAGAGAAAGGCACTGAACCCTTTTAAATGTTACCTACACTTTAGTAGTACTACTTAGACTCTCTCGTCTATTCTGTTTGACTGTGCTGTTCTGTGAGCGTATGGATGGGTTCAAGTCGTGAATTCCACTAAGGAAACCAACATAGTGGCTCTTTTCCTCTGTTCAAAGCGAAATAAAGTAAAAGTAAAGTTGGAGTGGGCCGAGTTGTCTTGGTTTGGTTGGGTGGCTTGGTTCAAGGAAGGAAACTATGCAGCGTCTTCATCTTTCCGTCGACTTGTATTGAATAAGGAAGGAAAATATATAAAGTTGAATGTTGAATCTTCTGGTCTTCTTCTTCGTCTAGGACTACTCGTCTCTTCTTTGCGTTTTGGTTTTGGTCTCAATGGCTTGTTGGTCGAAGAACTCGACTCGAGTTGAGAGAGTCGACTCAAGTAAGAAATGTCTGAAGAGCTCTAATTAAAATTCCTAATTAGCACGGGACTCCGCTCTTAATTCGTTTGCTTACGAGATAAAAGTTTATTCGTGAGAAAGTTGAAAGAAACTTTATTTCCAGAGTTGACTTTACTTCACTTGCTACTTGGGTAATGTTCTACTAGTTGACTTGCTCCTTCCTCTCGTCGCTTCATTTTACTATCCAATCGAACTTACATTTACTAGTGGTACTAGTCAGATACACACCAACTTGGATGCATATTTATGAAAAAATTAATGTATATACCTAAGTGAGTGCACCCAACTTATTTAGAGATAAAAACAATCTACTCATAAAACTCCATTCTCATCTCCCATTCAATTTTTCAACAGGCCTTCCGAAAAATTCTCAGAAAATCTGCCACTGAAACTTTACAGATATTTAGGTGCATTTAGGATGTAGGTTGTATTATTTAATCCGGATTATTCCGGATACAAGCACTTGTTCCATTTTTGTTTCCATTCATTAGAATCTAGAATATACTTTACCAAATAAATATTTCAATATTCCAGTAATCTAATAATTTATTATAAATCATAGCTAAAAACAAAAACTGATTTTCGGTGGATGTCATTTATACTAAACATTCCGTAGTGTAGTACTGTGTAATATTTATGTATACCTAGCTACCTAAATAACTAAAGAGATATCGTTTATGTGTAACTGTGTAAGTAGTATTTTGAATGAAACCCTCTTCATTTCATTTGCAACAAATATTACTCGAGGGTAATAACGTAACTTACCTTTATTAGTTCTGTCTTACATTACACAGGCATAAAATACATGTGCTTCCCAAACGAATATTATTCTCAAAACTAATGGTTCATGAAAGGCTCATATTTTAGGTAGAAAACTTTTATGAGAAGAGGGGGTGAAACTTTTTGTTCTCACAATTTCCATTCTTTCACTTGAGTTAAGTCGAGCAAGTTGAGTTTGTAATTCAGTGCAATGTCATAGACTCGCTATATATGAAGAGGTAAAAATAACTAACAAAACTATCCAAGTAGATTTCCCCTAAGCCGTTTTGCTCAAAACAACTTGTACCTACTACTTATTTAGGTCCATGACATGCGTGGTCAGGAAACTTAGTTAGCAACATTATACCTAAAGGCAAACAAAAATCTTCATGTAAAAATTGATGGTGCATATATATGGAGGTAGTATTAGAAGCATTACTACGTAGTATTCGTTTCAACAAGTATTATTGCATAACCTAATTAATATAATAAAAGCGTTGTGCACAAAGGATGCGGATAAGAGGATCTGTGTAGAACACCACTTTACATATCTTTAAAAGACTGTGTGTGGACTGAACCTGTCTACAGACTTCTGGATTGAGCCAGTTAATTTCAGTCGATTGCCTGAGTCTGCTCGCTACTTTAGTGCTGTGTGTACTTCCTACGCCAGTATTTCCCATTGTGTCTTAATTAGACGTAGGAAAACTTACCTCTCTGTTATAAGGAAACCGTACTCTGTATATATAAGAAGATGAGACGCAATTGGTTCACTGACTTTGGCACTCATTTTGTGCAGCATGAAGATCGTGGTTCCATACTGGTAGCACAGTGAAATACTTACTCGAGTGAAATGAACTGACTGATCTGAAAGGCTTCTCTGCTCTACTAATGAAATTTACTAACCACTTGGAACAACTCATAGGCTGAGAGATCAGACCTTTCTAAAGTACTAATAGTGTAGACCAAATTTACCCTTAGCCAATCACTTAGCCAAGTAGGGATATTTCCAACTTCTCTCGTTCTCAATTAAAAATTTCGTACTGCCATCTGAGTCCGTAATTTCCTCATAACGCAAAACTTTTTCAATGTGTACTGTTATTGAATCCAATAAACATACAGCATCCGCTTTCATCAAGCTAATACAGTCTACCTAGGTATATAATACATAGTAGGTACTTACCGTAATATACACAAGTACCACTAACTTACTTAAGGTTACATGATTTCATCCTTTTACAAAGAATCCATATATAAACCTACCTAGGTATGTAATATTAATTTAGGTATAGTGCCGATGAATGAAGTTGAAATCCATTTTGCCTTGAATTTTGTGTTTGCATTGGTTTTTTGTGAGCGTTTTTATGCAAATGCGTTTGAACTCTAGTAACAAAGCTGCCATCTCGTTTTTAAGCAAAGTTCTCAAGCTAATAAAAGTATTGTCGTTTACAAATTCATCAATAAATAGTTCCGTTCCATATAGAGCTACCTTATATTACTAAGGAATTAATTGAAGTGGCTGGTTAAATGAAGTGATGAGTGCGTATAGAAGTTGTATAAAAGCATTAAGCTATTATAATATAGAAATATTATACACAGTTAACACATTGACATGTAATCTGTGCACTATAACTTGTGCAATCTTTTCCGTAAGTAATTCATCAAGAATAGAGAAAGACGGATATGATGCACACTAGTTCATATA
Source organism: Pogonognathellus longicornis (assembly GCA_034694085.1). Classification (NCBI taxonomy): domain Eukaryota; kingdom Metazoa; phylum Arthropoda; class Collembola; order Entomobryomorpha; family Tomoceridae; genus Pogonognathellus; species Pogonognathellus longicornis. Next base: position 5,044 of record JAQFYB010006148.1, on the reverse strand, counting down.
TGGTAATGGCTTTCTTTGGAAGTTTGAACATTATAACGTGTAGGCTAATATATGTTATCAAATTCCAGAGTTCGCAGTTGCAGTTTCTCACATGCCACTATAATTTGGCAGGAAAAATGCACAAAAAGTCTCTATAGCCATTTGAGTCCGTGCACATTTTCCATACACACTTTTCCGGTTTAGTGTAGCTTTTAGTGCAATTTTAGCTGATCGCAAGTGGAGACAAGTGTTTCCAGTTCTACTACCTAGAATCTAATCCTCTGGTGAAGGCAAACACATTTACTCATTCCCTACTATTATTTCCTTTTTTGCAAGTCTGCAATATGTACGCAGACTACTGGTCTCCCATTAGGCATAGCAAAACCATGACTATTACAATATTGATATAAGGTGGTTTAATATAGTCTTTAGTTTTATGCAGTGGTATAACTTTAGCATTTATACGTACATACCTACCTAGGTGGTTTAAATATAGAGCACCCGTAAGAAAATAGGAGTGGTGTGGCTAGAAACTAAGTTAGTGCGTACTGTACATTGCCAAAAGTAGTAATATTACACAGGGCAGTCGATGCTGTTAAGTGTAGACAAGAATGCCATTTTAGTATAGTGGTGTAGATTGAGGATCGTAAAACAAGTCGTTTCCATCCGGCAATGGGTCTATAGAGTATTCATAAGATATCGAACCTATATATTTCTAATGGAATGAGATGAAAGTGAAAGCGCACTAGGTACTCTGAACAACTTAGAGCTTCTGTGAAAATGTGTAATACTTTGAGAAAAAATTTCTGTTGAAAGTCTTTGACTGTTGTGAGTGAGACAAACCTTTTCAGAGCTTTCAATTGATTCTTCACCAACATATCTCCGCCAATAGTAGCCGTAATAATAATAAAACAATGATGAAAAGTTAATTTTGGTTGTTCAAACACTTTGCACTGCCACGGCCACTTGTACTTGCTAGTATTGATGTTGGAAAATAAATATAGAGTTTTTAGCCTTGGTTCTTCTTCCTCGTCTACTTCTTGGTATTATAATATTGGCGCAGTGAAAACTTGTTAATGTTATAGTACATACATAGTAGGTAGTAGGTACATAGTGATGCTATTGGCTGGAAAGTTATGTGAACGCAGCAAGGAACGAATGTATTCAAGACACAAGACGCAGACCACATTGGATTGGATGTTGAAAATATGCTTTCTCTTTCTTTAGTATTAAAAGTCCCTATAGAGTAAGCAAACCACGTTCATCGTGGTTTTCCTCCTTGAAATAATATCCCTTGAGAAATCCTTAGTTTTTTCTCCTTCTGTGTACACTTATCTATATTTTACTGTTGAGAGTTCTGCTTACTTATATATATTTATACGTATACTATCTTTATGTACAACTACTACACGTTCTTATAATATTATTAGCTATGTAGTATGTACTCTACGTAGTCACAGGCTGACTATCCGTTTGTGAGTGATTCAAGAATTGTACATTATTCAACAGTATATCTGTGTGAGTGTGGGTAGTGCTGCTATTTCTTAAAATGAGCTTTTACACACAATAGTAGGAACTAGTACATGAATTCCTATCTTTCTTTACTCCTTGCGTATACATACATTGTGTGTATAGAGCATATGTATAGCCTGGTTATCAGTATGTATGTTGTGTTAACAAGTCAGAAACTGAATTGTGAAAAGCAACTGTTACTTAAGGATAAAGAAGTTATACGTGTATGTTGTATTATACTGTAAAAATATTGTTTATGGATAAATACTACGATGCAAATACTATTACTCGTAGTATGTACTGCTATCATTCTTCGATTGCATCATAGATTTAGTGAAAAACGTTTTTCATGCTGCACTGATTCTGTTTTTTGCCATTTATTTAACGTATCTACTACAATAGACATAAAATATTTTATTCTAATGCAACCGCATGCAATTTTGTGTTGTTAAGGCACATGAAACGTGTCTGTATATTGCATTCGTTGCACCCTATTTAGACTGAACTGCATATTACTATTATTACCACTACCCCATCGTATTTTATGCGTATCAAAATCAAACTAGCCGTAACATAGCCGAATTTAATTTAATGTAAAAGAGGGGAAGAATAAATCCGAGAAGAATATTGCCGACGACTTCTGCCGTGGACACTGCGGTAATGCGAAGCGGGTTTTTCTGTAGAAACAGATTAACGTAACGTGCCAAGGGTAAAAAAATATTGTACAGAAGACCGATACTCGCAAGTATTTATAGACTACAGACTTTCACTATAAAGAAACATGCAAAGTGCCAAGTGAATGCTAGGGTGCATATAGAAGTACATGTTGAAATAGGTTTAAGTGAAGACAAGGGCACAGTCAGCCCAGTTCGGAATGAAGAGAAAGTGTTCATTTGGGCTTCTCCACTCGGGACCGCAATACCAATCTGTTTTTTCGGGTTTTTGCCCTATTGTAGATCATTACCCAAAGAAAAAAACTTTGCTCGTTTATTTCCCCAGCCCATTATTCTCCATTCTCTTTATGAGCTTGTGAGAAACTGGAATGGCAAGACAAAGGAAAACAAAGCTAGAGCAAAACAGGCCAAACCAAACCCACGAAAACCTCTGTAAAACTATCGAACGAGGAAATACACACCGCGACTACAATATAACAGCAGTTCTCTGGTTCTGCACGTACACAGTTGAGTGTATTTGTTGTATGCTAAATGCAAAAACATTCTAGTCAACTCGACATTGTAAGAGAATTTGGAAACATTTGAAAACTCAGCAGGGGGAAAATAAAAGAAATCAACTTTGTCTTGTTTCTGTATACGAAAACAGTTTTCACAGCCATATTCTGCATGTACTGGTGCATACTGAATCTCTTACCTCATAAAATGTATGCCTATATGAGAAATAAGCGTAAACTAAACAAAAATGCGGGTTAGTTTACCTTATTTCAAAGCGAGACAGTCAAATTCAATTGTCTAGCTAATTTTTCTCATCACCGAACAACACCCATCTAATTTGTAGCAAAACGAATTGCATGCAAAAACTGGGAGAAATACTAAATTTCACTTAAGGCTATCAGATAATATATTACCACATGCTACACACGTATATACCAACATGTCCTCTAAAAAACAAAGTTTGTCAAAGCATTATTCTCGATGAGTTTTTACGTTTCGCTTACTTTTCCGTGAGTTGTGAGTTTGAGTGGAAATAGGAGTAGGGACGAATTCGGCACACAGAATGGAAATAAATTTGCATAGATGTGAGTTGAGCTTTGTATTTGTCTGATCGTAAAAAACCGTAAATGCTACATAACGTTACAAAGGCGTTTTATATTCGTCTCAATCTTATCTAATGTAATGCATTGCATTGAAATGAAATGAATGCTGCAGTCGTCGGCAATTCTGTCTGACTAAACCACATAGCACTCTAACTCTACACTTTTGCATATACAGACGTCTTCTACATTACAGCACCATGCATACATAGACATAGGTGAATCGTATATAAATACATTACCCAGTAGACCCACTAAGTATGTAGGATATATAAAATTCTACTGGGTACAAGTAGTAGGTAAAGTATTCTGTTATTCCACGGTTGTTGTATACGTAATGTTCCTTAAAAAGAAAGAATCCTGTTTTAGTTCTTTACCATTCGATTCGCTCCATTCCATTCTATTTTCTCCTTATCCTCTCTCTATACCCCAACTACCATTATATCACTTTCCATTAGAACCCCCACTCTAAACTACACTGCACTGCAATACAGTAAATTTCTTATAGGTACATATCGTGTGGTTAAAACTATATTCAAACATTTGGAGTAGGTATCAATACTACATCCACTACTTTTACTGGGCCACTCATTTTATGTAGTAGGTTTACTAGGTATATGCATGGTGTAATATAATATTGTTGTTGTGTATCGGTTCGGTTGTTGAGCCAGCCAGGTATTTGTGTTATATGTACGTATGTAACTGCGAAAGTGTATTTGTGCATGTCTGTGCAGGTTATGTTTGCATGCCTTTTGCTAAAATGCGAAAACCAGTGTAGAATTTCGATTTATTTTATGGTGCTTGAACTAACTCGGCAACTTCACATAAATAGGCACATACTTTGTGCTCTGCTACCTTTCACTTACACTCCAAACACAGACACAACACTAACACATAGATAGGAAAAACATCTGTATAGATTGTATGTATGTAGACCGTTACTAGAAGAAAGTCCAAATGTACCACACTCTGAAGTACGAAAGTATATTCAAAATGTCATCAGAATGACAGTATACAGATATTTTGGTTTAGTTTAGTTGTATGCTTTGCTATGCTGTTGGAGTTGTGTGTCTAAGTATTTTCTATTATTTGCTTAGTCGGATCTGGGAAAGACCCTAAGCCTTGGGATGGCAGCAGAATCCAATGGATATAAAGTAAACTTTAATGTGAACAAGTAAAATGGTTTTGCTACAGATAAAAGTTTGTCTGATAATGTTGCGTTGTAAAAACTGTAACTTGAGTTGGATTCTACGATTTCCATGTAAGTATCGACGGAATAAGCTTTTTCGTCCTTGGAATATCATCTTTCCGTTGGAGCGCGTCGAACTAAATTGAGCATTGATGTGAACTGTTTTTCTCCACGAATGGATTTTATTTGGGCCGAAGGTTGTGATCACTCACCTCCTCACTAGATACTTTTTGATTACAATCCTAACACACAAAGACCTTTTCTATGTCTTTTCCATTCTTTTTCCTTTCTCTGCGACACAACTGTTCCTATGGCCTAAGTGAAAGTTAATACATAATTAGTTCTAACATATAGGCGTCATTACTCTAGATAGTTTTCTTGCAATTACATTTTACATTCTGAGATTACAATTTACAACTCAACCTTGACAAGGAAATTGAAATCGGATGGCTTGACAGCTTATTTATTTTGTACTTTATTATGTACTTTTACACAGAACACAGGGCTATCTGCAAATAATATAATGCATAACAAATATTTCGGTAAACATTACATATTTATTGGCTTGATTACCCATCAAAAAAGTATCCAAGTTA
>JAQFYB010006147.1:0-12748 GCA_034694085.1 Pogonognathellus longicornis | reverse complement strand
TTTCACTAATTGGATAACTGCTGAATTTACCTTCATAAATTCGAATAAAATTAATTTGCAATTTAACCTTTCATATTATTGAGGATCGCATTCTAAAAGTTTTGACAATTAGAGGTAGCATAGTTTCAGTATTCGGAAAGAATATCAGTTTATTTTTGTATTAAAATTAAATCAAAATGAAATTATGAAATGTGGAATATGAAAATAAAGGTTGAAGTGGAGCTGGACGAAAGAAAAATCTATTCATTTCTATCCACCGGCTGGGGGCTTTTGAGTGACATTGACGTGGAGAGTGAGGTCATTCGTGGATTTGGAGAAACACGATTTACTCTTTGGTCATTCTTCCGTTTAGCGAGCTTACGTTCATACAAAGGAAAACTGACTTTCATTCCATGGGACGTGTCGGATGACCCAAACAGCGCAAATAAAATGCAAGGCTACGAAAATGGAGTCGAACAAACTGTTGACGGAGAATTCATCAACATTTATTCAACCTGCCAGTCCCACATCGGCACTGATTTATTATTCGCTCCCGATGCCACTCCAAATGACCGAGTTATTCATTTGACATACATTGAGAAACCAGCGGGCCGCGGTACATCAACAAAGTTTCTGCTGACGTTAGATAAAGGTGAGACTTGTGTTTCATTTTCACTTGTATAGTCCTGCCCCTGCCAGAATAAGAGTAGTCTCAAAAACCATGAGGGGTTGCAAAAGAACAAAGAATTGTTTATTAACAATAGGTAGACGCACACAATGGATGGCCCGTGCACTTTTCGTCCGATTGAGCTGAAATTTTGCACACATCTTCATCATATTGTGGGCATTCCCGTTGAGTAGGGTTGCAAAAAAAGTTACCGGGCCGTTTCACCTCTGGAGGTCATCGAATGTTACTAGGGTTTCAACCCTAGTTTGATTTTTTTTAAACTGCCCTGCCCTGCAGCGCTGCTACAACCTCCTCGCTCGCCCTGCCCTCCCCACCGAAATGGGAAAAAATAGGTTGTTTTACCAAAAAGGTTCACAAAATAGCAAAAACTTTTCGCGCTATACGCGCGAATTTGACACATTTTCGATTGATTTTGGCCGGAGAAATCATTTAATTTGTAAAAAAACTACTTCACTTTTTTACGGAAAATGATTTCTCCAGATTGGGGAATAAATTCAAAATTCAGGCTATTTACTTTTGAAGCTAGATTCTTGCTCTTTCATAATGTGGTTTTAGTTTTTCGAAAAAGTAAAAACTGTAGGCTGAATCCGGATTTTTTTGGAAAAAACCGAATAAACTGAATAAGGTATACGGTTTTCAGTTTTTCAAAAAACTAAAAACACATTATGAAAGAGCAAGAATCTAGCTTCCAAAGCAAATAACCCCGAATTTTGAATTTGTTCTCCAATCTGGAGAAATCATTTAATCTGTAAAAACGTCACTTTAGTGTGCAGTGTCACCTTAAATTATTGAAAGTTTTCGCCAAACTTTCGCGCTACGCGCAAGGTCAATTCATACAAGTCTAAAGTTACTTTTAGTACAAATTATCTCCAAACTTTCTTTAAATTTTCGTGTTGCTTGCGAATAATATCGACTTGAGATTATTTTAGCCCAAACTACCTTATTTGATCAAATTATTCTTTGGTACACGCAAATACAATGAATTTTATTTAAAAACTAGGCAAAACCTTTATTTTTTTCAAAACTTTTTGTCGCTTTCCGCAGAATTAATGAATTTTATGTAGATTTTAACCAAATCACCCTTCACATTTTTTTCAAAATTATTGGGCTGCGAGTGAATTTCTTGAATTTTAGGCTGATTTTAGTTCAAATTCTCTCAAACGTATTTTAAATTTTTCGCGCTACGCGCGAAATTGTCGATGCTCTATTTTTAAGTTAATGCTATTTAAATGGGAAGTGTAATTAAGCTAACATTACTTATACTAAAACCAGCAGGTTAAAAGCTTGTATATACGATTTCAGGAGGGCCATAAAATGGGAAAGAATTTCTTCCCTCTTGGGGAAGGTTTTTGGTGATGAGCGGATGCGGGGAACAAATCATAAACAATCTAAAACAAATCAAAAAGGCTACCAGGGTCTCAGACCAGGTTAACCTCGTAAGAGGTACCCGGGCCATCATTAATTCAAGACAAAGTCGCCGCTACGACACATGATCTCATGCATGCATTAACAATGTATCTTGCAACTTGCTAGCAAATTACAATGCAAATCGATTTGCTTTGGTTTTCACTTGAAAATTCAATTTTATGAATGAGTGATAAAAAGTGATGTTGTATGAAACGAGAACCGTTCACAGATCCCTATAAAAAACCACGCCCTTTGGGACGTGGCCGTATTTTTTGACCCCCCTATGAATTCAAATCGGCGCATACCCTCTGACCCTACTTCTGAGTTTGGCTACTCATAAGTTATGAGTAGTTTTGGGTGCTGAATTCGAAAAAATAGTGAGCAAATTTCAAATTCACGCTGTTTTCAAAAATATCAACAAAACTCGCCACAAAACTTATATAGGGGTAATTTTGGGTGCTGAAGACAATTAATATAGTGATGTGTCTCTTCCATATGTGTGTTGGAACTACTTTATTACTATCTATTTGTAATATCTTATCTATTTACTTTTGTCCAATGTTTCGTGTTTGTGTTACAGGAGAACATATTGGAGTTCGAGGAGTGAAGTATTTGACTGTCAAGGAATTTTCATTATTTTCTGAGGGCGGCCTTGATGGAAACCTAACTATTGATGGTGAAAGAGTTGCAGGTGAAAGAATGACAGTCAGATTGGCTACCAAGCCTTTGCACGTGTTTTCATTGTAATTGTGATACTTGAACAAAGATCGGACTGCTGTGCAATTGACTATTTATTTATGGATCATTGTTCTGCTATATAATGATCCAACAATTACTTTTTGCGAGAAGGGAATGAAAATTTGAATTGCGTCGTATATCAAAGATCAAAATTAGGTTTTATCAATGTGTCTTTAACTCACAAATAGAAAAACTATTTTTCATACTAATATTAATTGATTGCAACCAAGATGAAGCAGGCGGATGCACATTATAATAATAATATGTAGCGAATTAGCGAGTAAATTATGTCCGGTTAAAGGAACGGGTGAAAAATTCTGTGGTTTTACAAATGATGCCAGGAATCATTTTTCCATTGCTAGTACATCGTACACTTGGTTAGGGTTAAACAAGAGGGTTGTGGTTTAATGGAAAAGTTATATCCTGAAGCAGTATAGAAGTCCCGCGTATTGATATTAATTGACTCGTTTCACCCCTACGAGTTTTCTAATACGTTACGAGTTTATGTTACAAATACTTGAGTGTGGGCGAATTAAAGTAAACGATCCCGTAAACGGAGTTTTGGGTGCGCACGCAGCAGATCATGACGTCGCAGGACTTTCACCGCTTCGTGTTCGTTTTCGTTCCAAACGAACAACGAAGAATTGAACGTTAAATCTGGCAATTCTTCGTTCGTTCTTTACGTTACTCATTTCTTGCTTAGATTAGAGCCGAGTCAATTAACTCTACTCAAATTTCCCGGTAACTATTACCGTATTCGTTACACACTAAAATTCGCTCGTACAAAGTGGTGATGAACACAAACGTAAACCGTTCCTCAAAACAGCGTTTTCGTGTTCGTTTGAACGATAAAATGCCAACTCTCTACTAGCATTAAAAACCTCATGGCCAAACGAGCCACCTAAAGTTCAATATGAGGGACATTAAGGTGTGCCTAGAGTGAAGTATAAAAGGGTGGAACGAATACGAATTAAAAAAGAAGGGCCCAAATTTAATCCTCCCATACGAATATGAATTTTCCATAAAAAATATGAAATCTCTCACATTATTCATACACATTGGGCCAAATCACGTTTGTTTTGTATCGCAGAAGTTTTGTAAGTTTGTTTTGTTTTTGTATGTTTATACGAAAGCATGTGAATGCAAATGTGCAATTTTTATTAATACGCGGGCGGTAATTTTGAATTTCTCGTTTGTCTCTTAATTCCGTTCAGAATAGAGTATCCTCGAAACCACTGAGGTATCGTACAAATTTCTCTTACGAAGTTTACGCAGGTCTGAAGAGGTGTAAAGTTGCGAAGATTTTGTAAAGAACCGGATTGGACAATTTTAAATAGTGCCCCTTCCCGCCTTCGTATAGTTTACAAAATCGTAAGTTTACAAACTATACGCTAAAGTGGAATTTACAACGGCGTTTACAACGCAAACGTGAACTGGGCCATTAATTCATACACTGATATATGGAAAAAAACATAAAGAATTACGAATTTCGTCAGTAAATATGCAAATGGAATTACAAACACGTATTAAGTATACACAAATCAATGAATCCATCAACGGGCTGGCTAAAATCAAAATATTAGGAAGAAATGTACATATGATTGTGCTTTGTGCTAAAAATTTGAGCCGAAGTCAAATTAAAATGCATTAAATTCTCGCTCAACGGGAAAATTTTTCTGACTTTTTGCAATTGTATTGAAAAAGGCATTAATGAAAATTGTGTGACTCTTTGAGGAGCTGGTTCATTTGAACTACTCCGAACTGTAAACACCATAATATGTAACAATCCCTATATTATTCTTAAAAAAATCTGAAACTACTTTGCTGGTCATTATTTTCTGGTTTTTGCTGCAGGGCGGTACTGGGTCAAGCTACGCCACTGACTACATCAAAATATTGTGGTATCAAAATGAAATACTGTGGTACCACATTCTACACATTTACATACAATACCATTCTATTTGCAATCGAATGGCTACGAATGTCATTATTAAATGAACTTCGGATTGACCTTATCTAATACATGGATATTATGTGTTATTTTATTGATATTCCACATCATTTTAAAAATAATTAAAGAAATTGGTTCTAACTTTTTACAATTGTTTTTCATTACTTAAGAGACACATTTATCTAATGTATGTTCGAAAAATCTGGGTGGGGCCCGGGCCCCGAGGCCCCACCATTAAATACGCCCTTGTTGGTTGCCACCGTCGTCGACGGCCGACATCCTCACAGCTCTAGCAAGCAGACTACGAAATACACATAAAAAAGCATTTCCAATCGCTGCACTAAAATACTTAGTTGTATTTTTTATTAGTTTTATTTTTATGTACCATTGTATATGGACGCATGCCGAACTTCAACTCTGCACACACAACGAAGTGTACTTACAACGTATAGTGCGTGAGTAGTAGCATCGTGAGTAGATAGTCTAACTAAACTATCGGGCTATGACTTCCCCAGACAAAGACCGTATTTAGGATTCCATATCGAGGGCAAAATATCTAAATGATGCAGAATAGTCTCAATAGTGTCTATTTTATGGCAATTTTTTTGGTAAAATAATTTCTTTTTGGGACGTCGGGGAGGTGGGCAAATGGCCCTTTTGACAACCCTCAACACAGCCTTCTCCCTGACAATTATAAACAATAGTTCATTTTCATACTTGATGTCCATTATTACACACAACAAATCTAATAGAAAAAAATTATTACCTTTCACAATTCGTTGTTGGGATTGGGACGTTGTGGGGAAACGTAAAAATCAGCGGTAAATGAAAAAATGTGGTATTAAAAGTTTTTACTTTTGAAGAAATATTTTAGCAAAAACAGTAACATGATTTATGTGTCAACTACAGAAACTTAAATTAACATTTTCAGTGAAAAGCATATTATTATTATGTATTACAGAAAATAATGGATGTTGCTAGTCAACAACAAATGACAACAATCCACCCTTTAATATGTAGTAATGAAATGAGTATGTATGTGTGTGTACCTACTGTTTGAATATATAATATTATGTTTGTGCATGTCGATTATCCTTATGTTATTATGTCTATTGTAGAAATGATAAATCGCAAATACTATAATATTCGCATTGGTTAATAAATACCAATAATTGTAATAATGTTGGTGCTGGGCCGGGGTATAAAATATAAATTATAAATATAATTGTAATAAAATAGTGAGGCGAGTTGTGATTTGTGAAATAATAAATAATACAATATACAGTCAACAGTGTGATAAATAAATTCGCTCATAGCATATAAAATCAACCAGTTCCAAAAATCGTGTCCAGAAAGTGTATTTTTTATGTATATTTAAAGTAATTCTAAGCAGTGTTCCATTTCTTCCGGATAAAATTCATTTTATTCATTTATCCATCCAGTGGATGAAATGGACGCAATTACTGTTATACCGGAAACTTTTAAATGTTTTGTTTGTGCATGGTCCTTACTAGGTACATCAAATTTTCATATTATACAAGTAATTTTATTATATATTAACCCTACGATTGCTAAGCTTTTGAGCTCATTAAATTTTATTAGTGTAGGTGCTTGCTATGCTAACCGCTGGACAGTGAGACCCTGTATATTTAAGCGTACGCTGTGACGTAGCGAAGGAGCTGTCGTGTGTTGTGTCGGCACCAGGGTTTAAAATGAAGTTTATTAAAACATTGCGAACTCTGCGAATTCAACGTTGGCATAATTTCCGATCAATCCAACTTTATCATCCCATTTCAGACCGATTTCCAGGGCCGTAACAACCATGTCCCGGCTAGGAGGAAATTGAGTAGGCCCGGCCAAAAAGTAATATAAACAGCAACAAATTCGCGCTTACCGAGAAAAATTTCTCAGTTTTGTGCAAATTTATGGTAAAATAACCCCTTATTTGGGATTTGAGGGCATCTGCGCTACTTATGTGCCATGCGCCGCTGGGAACAACCTGTATTCAGCGTGTATAACATCTCCCCTACCGCAAATAAGGTTTAAAGTACCTACCTAATTCAACATATTTAACGACAAAATAAGAAAACAATGGAGAAATCATCTTTGGGTCTTTAAACCAAATAACAACAAAAATCAAAAGAATTAAGAAATTTTAAAAGCTCCATTAAAATAGTTTTTTTAACAACATGGAGATTTAAACAGCGTTGGGAAATTATTAGAAATTGCGTTAAATTATAACCCAGTTAAGGAGATATATATTTTGTAGGAGGAACTAGAGTTGATATAGAAAATACAAGCTTTGTTGCTTTTTAGTTAAATTTTGTTCCCTATAGAAAGAATGAGCAATGTATTTTGTAAGTTTTGAATAAAACAGAATAGTTGAACATCAATTTGATTGCAATTTATTAATTTTTGAGTCGTTAGGAAAACATGTTTTTTCAAAAACGTGCAGAATTGACGTTTCTTGTAAAGGAAATTCGAAAATGATCGGTTTACATGTGAATCAATATGTTAGAAATAGTTGAATAAATTATGCTGCAACATGTCCAACATTATGCCCACCATCTACACCAGTTCCTGGCCCCTTTAAAATTGTAATGGATGAACGCATCATTCATATATGTACCAAAGTTTGATGTTTGTAATAATAATTCTAAAATTTGGTTCCAACTATGTTTGGCCGGTCCAATTAGAGAACCAACTATAAATAAGATTATGGTGGCTGCTTTGAATGAGTCAAAATGTTGTCATTTTTTTATCGCTACACTTTCATTTAAAATTCGAAAATGTCATTCTGTCTTTGACTGTCATTCTGAACGGACGTGTACACTTGTAAGTGCTCTAGGTGGAATACCTTTCTGTTGCATTACTGATAAGATTACATGTACCTGAGGAAACTGAGACTGTATTGGTTTTATTTGTTGGTTTTATTCGATTTTGGCTGTGAAGTGTACACGAAAGTTACGGCAATTCTAAATGAAAACTGGGGCTTGATTAAAGCCACGAATTCTCCATATAGGGGCCAGTTTTGTCATTTAGAATCAATGTCTAAAAATTGGTAAGGTTCTCTAAATACTCCGACAATCTTTGTTACCGTTCGTTACGGATTGGTGTAGTGCTTTCTCTATTGTTTTACTAATTTCAACATTGTTTTTATTATGGAACAAAATTCTACTTGTTGTGTCACCTGCACTGAAATCGTTGAAGGATTAGGAATACATTGTGGCTTCTGCAATAATCACTTCCATCATAGCTGTGCTACAGGTTTTGTAAAAAAACTTTACTAATTATTTATGGTTTTGCGATGATTGTAAAAAGTCAGGTATGTCTTTTTCTGTATTGCATAAAAGGTTATTGGAGTTAGAAAATAAGTTTAATACACTTAATCTTGAGTCTGATCCAATAGCTGTGTCGGTTTCAGATCAATTAGATTTAATGACCGCCGATATAAGTAATAATACTGCAAATATTGTACAAATTGAGAAAAAATTGGAATTTGAAAGCCGGAAACATAATGTAATTATACCGGGGATTGATTTAAGTAATACGGATACTAACTATGTACCAATTCATGAAATCTCAGATGTTTTTGGATTATTAAATATAAGCGTAGGGTGTGTAAGAGATATAACTGTTATTGTTCGTAATCATAATAGTGTTATCAAACTCATGTTTAGCAGCCTAAATGAAAGACGAAGATTATTGTTATCTGCTTACAAACTGAAAGGTCATTTTAGGTTTGGTAATATTTATATAAACGCTGATATTTCAAGGCAGCAGGCAATAGAGAATAAAGCCAAAAGGGATTCATTATTAACAAATGGTATTACCACATGTAATAATACTAACTTGATCAATGTTCCTACTTCCTACTGTTGATGTCAATGCATCTGGTTTATCTTCACAAGGTAGTAGTAATGTGATTAATACGGATCAGAATCGTTCTAATCTTACACGCAGAGCCTCTAATGTTGCACTCCGCAGGAAACCAAACCTTTTTCAGAGAAGCCAACATGTAGAAGTTATTCCTTAGCACATATTAATATTCGTGCAGTGCAAAACAAATTATTTTCATTATCGCATTATGTCTTTAATATTGGGACTGATATTTTATGTGTTAGTGAAACATTTTTAAAGGATAGCGTGACTTTGTTAAACGTTCCAGGCTATAAATTTTATCGTAAAGACAGAGTGTTATTACTTAAAAAAGGAGGAGGAGGTGTAGGTATATTTGTAAAAGATTACTTTAAGGTTTCTAATTATATATTTAAATGTAAAGAAGAATTGGACACTAATTCAAATGTTGAATATCTTGTTCTAAGTATCCAAGATAATTTTAATAAGTCTTTTATTATGGTCTGCATATATCGTTCGCCACTATATTCCACAGAATGTATAAATAACGATTTGTTAATGTTAGATACTATGTTCTCTGAATTATGCTCTGTAGGAAAAGCCCTATTTATACACGGGGATTTCAATTTTAGTGATGAACATAATTATGATAAGCTAAGTTCTATACTTCATAGTCACAATCTCACTCAGCACGTTAATGTACCCACAAGACAAAATGCAAAGCTTGATGTTTTCATTTGTAACGATGATGCATTAGTAGAAAATGTAATAGTAACTCACCCGGGATTATCAGATCATTGTCTTATTACTGCTGCTGTTAAATTTACTAAATGTAAATACCCTAAAATAAACATATCATATCGAGATTACAAAAATATTGATTATTGTAGGTTGGCGGACTCTGTGACTTATTTAACTTTTTTAAATACATGCTCCCTAAACGAAAAAGTAAAAAACTTTTGTGACAATATTATATCTTCTTTTGATATAGTAGCTCCGGTTATCAACAAGTCAATTGTACAGTAGAATAGAATAGAATAGAATAGAATAGAACTTTATTGTGCTTCTTGAACCTTGATTCATTACACAAAGTGTGATATTAACTTACAACGTATAATTAATCTCAAAATGCTCAATTCTTAACTTAGCCTAAACCATATTATGTAGTATACCTATACACCCTTAAACTGGCAGTTTTGGTAATTTATTCATACAGACTAGAAATTATTCATTGATTATAAACGCTCTTAACCTAAAGGCATTCACCACATAATAATAAATATTAATAATTAACTTTTTATCATCCGACTCAAATAGAGTGTGGAAGTCATTTTCACTTAACTTAAGTTTGTGACTACCTAGAAAATGAGACCTTATTGGTGAATATATTGCACAACTTGTTATAAAATGATGAAGGGTTTCTTTTTCTTTCCTTTCATTATAACAAATGGAGCACAGTTCTTCAGGATACAGTTTATATTTAATGTTATTAATAATAATCCTATGACAATACCTATTAAATAGTCTTATTTGGCTTATCAGTCTTGTGATTTCTATATTTAGTCTTAACTTTAGATATTTTTCACACATTAAGCTTTCCTTAAATGTACTACGATATAAAATCAAAGAGGTGGATACTTTCTTTTGCTCTTCATCTTCCTGAAAGTTAACATCTACAGCTCTTAAGATAATATTCTCCAGAGACTCAGCTATGGCACTGGCCGATTGCTCCTTCCAAATATAACCAAATCCGAGTCTCTCGAGATACCCTCTTAATATAGAGGACCAGTTATACTTATCGTTTGTATTATATTTAACATCATACAAGTAAAGTGTATTGAATACAATTTTAGGATACCTATCGTTTGACATTCCTAATATTTTCATCCACAATGTCAGGGCGTATTTAAATACATGTAGCGATGTCTTGCTTCTTCCTGTTTCAAGGCGTACTGCATAATCCGCAGTGTTCATTGGTATTTTTAGTAGTTTCTTCAGAAATTGTAGTTGGACTGCCTCTAGCATGCTCCCATATTGAAGACCCCAAATTGCACTTGTGTATAGAAGAGACGATTGCACTATAGAGTCAAATATCTTAAGACGTGAGTCCCAGCTGTCCATCTTAGAGCGTGTAGTTATCTCCCACACTGTTCCTAGTTGGGAATTTGCCCTTCTACAAAAATCTTCTGCCGCTTTTCGAAACAATCCCGAAGAGGTGAACATCACTCCCAGATAAATAAACCTGTTTAAAATTTCAAGTTGTCTATTGTCATACGAGAATGTATACATTTCTTTCTTGGACCTTCCTTGTTTGTTAAATATTACTACCTTGGTCTTGGCAATATTCACCTTTAAATTTTTACTCTCACAATATTTATGTAGTACATTTAGCTTTAATTGCAGTGATCTTGCCGAGGGAGCCAGCAACACGAGATCATCTGCGTACATCAATAGGTGTATTCCCTTTTCGATGCTTAGCATTACTGGCGATAAACAGCTATTATTAAATACTTTTACAATGTCGTGAATGAACAAACAAAATAATATAGGAGAGCATAACTCCCCCTGAAGTACCCCTTGTGTCACTTTTATTGGGTTGCTTTTCCCATCCGCAGCTCTAATTACCATTACCGCATTACAGGAAAGGGTTTGCATGATTCTAATGAACTTTGAACTAACACCAATATTTATAAGCGTTTTCCATAGCAATGTATGGTTGACTGAATCAAAGGCACGTTCAAAGTCCACAAACGCTGCAAAGACTTCGCTTTTTTTATAATTAAGGTTATACTGAATTAGCCCGTTTAGTGTAAAAATTTGGTCTTCGCAACCCCTCCCTTTTCGGAAGCCACCTTGCTCTTCTGGCAAAATTTTATTTTCGTCAGCCCAATTAGTTAGTCTACTTAACATTATATTTGTGAATACTTTGAGTGGGGTATTTAAGAGAGAAATACCTCTATAATTTTTAGGGTTGCTCGGGTCACCTTGAGTCAATTGTACAGTATAAGAATAGGTTTACTTTTACTAATGACACTATTCAGTTGAAAGATAAACGGGATAAGGCTTATAATTTAAAATGTTCAATGCCAAATGAAATAAATGAGAGTAATTTTAATAGACTTAAGAAGGAAGTAAAAAATTGTATGTATAATGATATCAATGACCATGTTAATATAATTATTAAAAATAAGGGTCCTTTTCAAGGCATTAAGTCACTAATTAATTTAAAGCCAAAAAATGATACTATCAGATTTTATCAGCCAAAGAAATCAATGAATATTTTGTAAGCATAAGTACAACACCTAAAGATGTGGCATACCCATTATTTCCAAGTAAACCTCAATCTATCAGTTTTGAATGTTTTTTCAAAGTATCTACTATTGATTTACCTTGTTTATTTAAAGTATGGAAAAAATATACTAAATCTAAAAGTAATAGTTATGATTGCTTGGGTTTGTCAGGTCATAATAATATGTTAGACTTAATAATATCATGCCCTAATATATATAATGAATTATTGAATATAATAAATTTAAGCATTGAATCTGGTATCGTGCCTAGTTACCTTAAACTGTCAAAAGTTATTCCATTACCAAAGGTAGCCAATGCGACCAGACCTAATGAATTTAGGCCTATTTGTAATCAACCTTTATTACTTAAGGTAATGAAAAAATGTATAGCTATTCAGCTTAATGAGTATTTGATAAAAAATAATATATTATGCGACAATCAGTTTGGGTTTAGGGCTAATCATTCTACATCACATGCACAGTTAGCATTGGTAGATTATTTGTTCAAAAGTATCGATGATGGCTGTATTTGTTTAGTTGTTGCGTTAGATTTAAGCAAAGCGTTCGAAAAAATCAATAGGGAATTATTATTAAAAAAGTTTGACTGGTATGGTTTAGACATACACTGGTTTAAATCCTATTTAGAAGATAGAGGTCAATTTGTGTTTATAGATACTTCTAATGTTTCAGACATCCTTTTCACTTCTTTAGGTGTACCACAGGGTAGTGTCCTGGGCCCTTTATTATTTTCTATATATCGTCACCTACCTATGAATTTAGCGTATGTAACTCCTTGCCCTAATATGATTTTAGCGTATGTAGCTCCTTGCCCTAATA
>JAQFYB010006146.1:0-12749 GCA_034694085.1 Pogonognathellus longicornis | reverse complement strand
CTTCTTTCCAACAGAAGACTCTGTTCCAAATCTCTTAAGAAAATAACCGACTGAAATGCTCTTAAGAGCTCGTATCGAGTCTTCTGAACGGGTTAGAGCATCATTTCATATACATATCTTATATATACCCTTTGGGGAGTAGTAGCATTTTAAAAGTCATTTTAGTTAATTATTGGGTCTCACTGTATATTAGGTGTACGAGAGGGGGAATATCGTCGATATGACCCTAAAGGAGGGGTCGAGGGAGAAAATTACAGGGGAATATGTTGTTTGCTTTTGCATCGGCAGCAATATTTGGTAGCTTTGCCAGGTAATTTGGTCACAGAGGTCAAAGACCTTGGATTTTTACGAATGTGTCTTTATTTTTGTTATATAGACCTTGTTTAAAGAAACAGAAAACTACTTTGACCTAAGTCTCTACTCTAAGTCACATGGTTTATTGAGTCGCTATCTCGCTATAATAAATCAAAGTTCAACTAATGAACGCAATTGCTTTGTAATTAAGGTTTACATCATAGTCTTTTATAGTTAATGTTTAGTATAAAAACTTTTCATAGAAGCTAATCGATTTAAGTTTTATATGTAGGCAAATTCAAATAGGTATAACAGCGATTTACATTTATATGTAAGTCGCATTGAATTCATTCATTTAAAAAATTTAAGCCTAGATTGTCCTCCAATGTCCTCCAAAACGAAATGCCCGACTGCCATGAAAAGGGAAGTCGAGTATCAGTCAACAAGGGCATAAAATCGTATTGTTTAATCATAGAACTTGGAATTAATTCGTTGTCACGTTTAATTATACTTATCTGATCCGTGCCCATCTTTACTTACCATAAATTAATTGTTCCTTGCGTGTTACATATCATGTGTAATGAAATGAGAAATTGAAAGCACTAAAGCGGCTTTAGCAGCAACAGTTAAACATATCTCATTTATTAAATGATTGAGTCACTTTTTAGCAATGAGAGAAAGGAGAGCGGATGATAAATCCATGGGCAACAGCCTAGGAGAGATGTTGGTTTTTGGTCTGTTTGTCTGTCTGTCTATCCTTGCAAACGTGTGCGACATAACTCAAGAACTTATGAACCAAATTGGTCGAAACTACACACATGTCATCTAAGAATTTCAACAAATGCGTATCTGTCAATAATGGAGTCGATCGGTTGCATTCTTCATCAACTACATATGTTTCACCTTACACCTCCGGCAAATAATACATTGCTTTCATTTATCTACTCTACTCCTCATGTTCTATTTATGTTCTCGCGCCATCCAACATACCCTTGTCTGGCCGCGATGTAAGCTAACGTGAAATCACCATGTATTATTTGCCGGAGGCGTTAGGTGAAACATATCTGTAGATCACATAAGGTCACACAAAATGTTCCAGCAGGGTTTTCGTACGTCGTTACTCAAGAAAAGGAGGATAAATTGATTTAAACTTCCCACAGGTTATCTGGGGGTTAAAGGTGTCCGTAATTGAGTTAAGCAAAGGCGAATACAGGGTGTTACAATTTTCCCAATAGTACGGAAATATACAGAACGAAGGCAATTGAAACTATATGTTAAGGCAATTAATGCATGTCAACAAAGATGAAAACAATTGGGGACAGAGAAGAGTGAATACAGGGTGAGGGCAATAGTATCTCCATCACTTTTCTATACCCGTTTTAGTACCGTTTATTTCTACTTGCTTTCCTAAATCAATTAACAATATTAATGTATTGATATGAGTGTGCTAGAATCAAAGAGGTTCGCTCATCAGGATTTAGGCAAACTTAAATCAGTATTGAAGACATACCTCACAAAGTTGAAAAAATATTGAACTGTCAAATAAATACTAACTCATAGTTCTTTTTGATTTTGTGAATACTTGTATTTGCATTTACAATGGCGAGAATAATATATTATTACGTTTTAAAAGCTTTTTGGGTTTTCAACTATTTTCAAGAAGTGAATTGTGAAGCACAATATTTAGATTTGAACCCTAAATTGGAACCTTTTGAAAATTGTTTAATCAATATTCTTGTTCATGAAGAACAGCAATTTGTAGAATTTAAAGAATTTAGCACGCCAATTCTCCTAGTAAAATACTCTATCGTATTTTCCAAACACAATTACCAAGCACATATGTTATGGAAATTGACGAATGGCAGCCGAGTTGCAATTAACGATTCCATAATGTCTGCTCCGTATGCATGGCAATGTATTCTTCATTTGTATTTGTATCCCTCATCCCACATTGCACAATATTCGTTACAAGAAATTATGGGATTATTTCCTGAAAGCACTCGGTGGTTTTGGAATCATTTTATGGAATCCGAAAGATTATTCCGCGTGTCACGAAACTTTAAAGGAATGGATATCTACAGAAATGAAATGTTTGTGGTGCTTTTGGAAGACCAGGATACAAAACAGAAAGATGTAGACAAGTGGCTGCGTGCTGCAGTCTCATTTTATATTAGTTACAGAAATCCCCCAAGAATAGAATTTCTTTTAATTATCGACTATGCTACGAACTTCAAGGTTTTCATTATTATTGCTGAAGAATTAGTATGGGCGAACCTTAAAACCAAACAAATTTTGCTCGATGGAGATTTCACAAAAGAAAGACTAAAAGAAAATTGGGAAAATCTTTATAAGCAAGAACTTCATTCAAGTCCTCCTGGTAGCTTGGTAGTGTACAATCATAGAATTAAAATAAATAGCTTAGATTTGTTTGAAAGACTTCTTCCTTCTGCAGAGTTAAATTTCAAAAGATTTCATACCAGTCGATATGAAATGAACTTAGCTTTACTTCAGTCTGTCATTACGAATGTGAGTTTAATATGTATGCGCTATCATGAAAAATGTTCATCAATATTGACCGATGTTGAATTTGACAGTCGTATCTCTCACGCTTTCGTTCTTAGCTATGAAACATTTCAATATGTGACGTGTGACGGGAAAATAGGTAATGATAAAATTTCATTTTGGTACTACGTCTCCTGCTACGACACTTCATCATGGATTGCTATTCTCATGAGTAGTTTTTTAGTCTCTCTGTTTATAAAAATTGTTTACAACATCAAGAATATAAAAACAAAGGCGTTTAGCACAACATTTCAGAGTTTGTTGGAGCAAGGAAATGATACGGCGGTAAATTTCAAAAAAATTACGTGTTTGTACTTTGTATGCGGAACATGGATCCTGATGGGAATTGTTTTATCAAATGCTTATAAAGGATCCAATATCACTCAATTGTCCGCGCCATTGAAAATAAATAAAATTTCACATTTTAGCCACTTGGTGGACTTAAATTTCACTCTGTATTCTCCATTTATGAATTACGCCAATTATTTTACGTTCAAGCAATGGAGATTTTGGAAGCACTTTAAAATGACAGAGTTCTACTACACACTTGTCGAAAGCGGGGCTTTGAGGAAATACGTAAACAATGGAACGCAACTTTGGAAAAAAGTGTTCTCCATATATTATCACGAATGACATTTCCTGAAAATGTAATCAAATCGAAGATGAAAGAAATATGGCCGGAAACACTTTTTGAAGCCATTTTAGGCTGTGATAAAACAGCGTATGGGGACTGGTCTGAGCATATCGACACATTGCATTTAAGATTAAAAGCAATACATGGTGGAAACCCGGGTGTGGTTAAAAGCGAAGAAAAGGTGTGGCAAATAATTGTTGGTTGGAACATTAGATACAAAATCAATCCAATATTTCTGCTTTGTTTGCGATATTTGCAACAATCTGGAATTATTCAAATCTGGAAATCATTGGAAAAAAATCGAGACTTTCTTCAAAGTAAATACAGAGATTATTCGATACCCGTAAGAGATGAAGCCAAAGGAATTGCTATCAATGATAATTTCATTTCGATATTCTACATTTACCTTTGCTTGATTTTCATTTCCATAGTTGCATATGTAACAGAATGTTTGTTAAAATTTATTAGTGACAAATACTTAAAGTTGCTGAACACATTAATATTTTGGGACATCACAAATCTCAATTCGTGTGTAGGAATAGTTTGCAGTAAGCCAAAAAAACGACTGTTTAATGTTTGATTAAATTATGGATTGACTCTTCGATCAGAAATTTTAAATTAAAATTCGTGAAAGCTGCCTGCTTTATTGTTCAGAAATAAATTAACTAGACATAATTTCCTGTTGACGTAAATCTTTTATTTAAAAAACAAATTGTCATAACCAATTTGTATCAACATGTACAGGCTGTTTCATACGTAACACGAAGTTTTCAAAAGTTATTAATATCTCATGAACCAGAAAAAGTTGTAATTTGAGATGAAAATCAATCGAAAGAGGAGACTTCCACGTTCATTTTCATATATGGGTTGTAAAACCTCGATATGGACAGAATCCAAATTTTGTATTTAATTATTCTACTCTTCATCCTATCCTGCACTCAAATTATAATACTACAGGGTGAGTCCTTGTACGTGGGTCATAACGGTTTACCTTATCGTCTGTTGTTGCTTTTGCTACGTCCATTTTGTTAACTTACACTGCAGATTCTTTATCCTCTCCATTTTTGCTATCGGAAAAGTTATTTCTATTAATTAAACTATCATGAAATTAAAGGTGAAAGTTAATACTCGTACATTTCTATGGCGCATCTACAAAGACTCATGCTGTATGTCTGAAGATCAAGTACTCTATACACAAACGGGGAAGCAAAAGAATGAAGAAAATCGAGAGCGATGTGGAAATGAGACTGGAGTTAAGAAGATCCAGAGAAAACCTCCTCACCAACCCATGCACAAACCCCAACCCCTAACCATGTAGACAAAACATTGCCACACTCATACAACTACACGATGACCCAAAAACTGTATATAACCCCTAACAATTTTTAACTAGAAACTTTGAATAATAAAAATACATCTTTTCTATTGTAATATATAAATAACCAAAGCTATTCTAACAAAATATAACTCACATTATTCCGTAATACAATATAAGAACAATAGCTAATGCAACTCCAACACAATTTAATCTGTCTCTTATCTTATGCCTAGCTAGCAAAAATTAATATCTGTATTACACAGCATAATGTAAAATGTAAACTGTAAACATACGTGAAGGCAGACTCTTACGGCAAGATTTTCGTATCACAAAATCATTCAAATGTACACTACTAGTGGAGTTCAGCTTTTAGTTTTATTTGACGAGACGAGTGTGAGATTTTAGTTTTATTAGACAGAAAGACACTCGTCTCGTCAAATAAAACTAAAAGCTGAACTCCACAAGTAGTGTACATTTGAATGATTTTGTGATACGAAAATCTTGCCGTAAGAGTCTGCGTGAAGGCAACAGGCCAAATCGAATAAAAATTATTATCTATCTATCTATCTATCTATATGGGTTGTAAAACTTTGATAAGCTTGAGGAGTCGGGATAAGGGCTCATAAAAAATGGTGCTCCGCCATGTTAAAATGCACTTCACATTAATATTTTTAGTTCATGCAACAGACCGAATTATGAAATGCAATAAATATCAATCGAAAGAGGAGACGTCAGCGGTAATTTTCATATACTGGGTGTCTAACTTTGGTGATGTAATGGGGGTCTAATTGGCCAAGGAAAATTTGTCGATTCCATGTTTTGTTTCCTGCGTGATTTGAGTAGGCAACATGTCACAGACCCATTTTTCATAGGCAATTATTTCATCCACATTAATTTTCCAAAGATAGACAACCCCTACATGAAATGGACCGCTGTATTCTCCCCTTTCGGATGATATTTATTGCAACTCATAATTCTGTTTGGTTCATGAACTACGTCATTTCAAAAAAATATTGACTATTACTTTAACACGGCGGAGGACCATATTTTATGAAGCCTTATCCTGACCTCTTAAACTTATCAAAGTTATTCCACCCATATCAGAAAATGAACATTGAAGTCATGATTTTAGTCAAATCCTAACTCTTTCTGGTTCATGAGATGTTAATTTTTGAAAACTTCATGTTACTTATGAAACAGCCTGTACATTTTTAGTAGACGATAATGTTTAAGAAGTACAAGTTTCTACAGAATATATCATGCTTCTTTAACCTGCCGTAGCCCAGCCTATTTGAGCCCCACAATTGTTTCAACCCACCATTTTTATGGTTACACTCTTTTAAAACAACCATTTTTATGGTGGCAGGGTTTGGAAATTTGTAAGACGTGGCATACAGCATAGCAAGCCTACCCACCAAAAAATGGTTGCTGAACATCGAAACCCTGAAAACGACCAAAAATATGGTTGCACACTTAATGAATAGGAAAAAATATTTTGCCTTCGAATTCTATTTTTAGAAAATAGAAATAGCCACCAAATAACTTCTAATAAAAAAACAGAACACGTAGAAATAGTTTATTGACAGCTACTGAAAATCCCAGACGCGGTGGTCCACAGGAAGATGAAAATATTTCCCTTCAAAGTCTAAACCACCAAAAAAATGGTGGGTTGGGCTACCGCGGGTTAAGTTGTTGCGATTATTTGTGTAAAAGTCTACAAGTGTTATGTCAATAGGAAATTAAGGTCTCGACTAGTAGATTATTTTAGGTATCTAAAATAAAATGACGAGTTAATAAAACATTACATGTAGACAGACTTATTTATTTCCAATTCATAATATCGTCATATTTCTATTTCAGGTGAAAAAGATTTCAATATAATTTGAATATTTTGTACGAAAAATCTAATGTAATATCTCACTTTCTATACCGCTAGCAAACAACATGATAAAAAATCGGTAGCATTGAAAAGCCACAATAAGCTGGTTGCATTTATTTGGGTGTATCCCAATCTGATACATAATTATACGACAATTATTATATAACGATTCTCTTTTATCCTTCATAGCTTTAAATGTCCTCTGCCGTAGATCAACTCAAAAGGGCTGAGTATTTGAGTTTGACAATAAAGATTTGATTTGATGTATTTATATTTACTCACTTACTCAGTTGATCGATACAACATTCGAAAGCTTATAAGTTGTAGTATATAGGTACGTTATTTAGAAATAAAATCGTTTTTAATTTGTGAGCTTGAAGGATTGTTTTGTTAGATTCCATCACATATTTATTTCACTATAATTAAGATTTTAGTTTGATTGGAAATATCGTGCAACACGCTATTGATATTTTGATGTAAATCAGCACAATTTGTTTGAGAGCAAAATAAGTGGTTTTGAATTAAGTGGTAATGAAATATAATACTCCAATAGTATTTCATATGGCTACATGTAAAATATACTTAAAATGCGTTAATACACGTATAATATTGATACTTGGAATATTTGTTTTGTGATATAGAACTAAATATCAGTATATAGCAACAGGATTTGTATCTGTTTCGTAATTCTATTCAGCATTCAATGAAACTGGGAAAACCGAAACTCTAGTTATCGATCGTGACTCACTAACTACTGTTTATTTAAGTCGGCAATTAAATAATTTATCTTTAACAAAATCTATTTATTATTCAGCACAATAAATCGTTTGAAAAATATTGTAACAATAAATAATACTAATATTTTTTTAAATTAATGTAAAAAAAGAAATAAAATAATATTAATAGTATTGATCAATTGAAATAATTTTTGTCAAAACATTACACAGGCAGACGCAACACACGCAGATCAAAAACGCGAAAACATATTTTCAATTTTAATGAACACTTTTTAGTACTCGTCAGTTTTCTAAAAAAGGGGTAGCTAGTAAAAAATACAGGGGTTGACTGACTTTTAATTTCCAAAAGCTCATGTAGGCGTTCAATGTTTTTGAAATTATTCAATAAACTAATTCAATTAAATTTTAAATAATTATAAATAATTTTTCAAATAATTTTTATAACATTATAAAATTATAAAAAAGACAACCAGACACACCTTTGCCATATGTGATCATTGTGGTCACGGTCACGTACTTCTGCCTCATAAGCACTTTTAAGCCAACTTTCCTTTGTTGAATCATACTAAAAAGTAAGTTTGTAAAAATTTGTAAGCAAAGCGGCTAATCGAATGTGATACAAATGAATTCAACATTTATTGTGCTATTGTTTAACCTTAGGTATTATTAGTATTCACAAGTAAATATTTTATTGCTGAATATTCCAAAGGATGTGCGTAATAGTGATAGTATATCTACTTTAAACCGTTTTACATGCCGTAGTATAAGGTAAATACCCAGTAGGGCATTTTGTCTATTGCGCTTTGTTGAATAGTACTCTCTAATAAAGTTCAAAGTGCTTATACCGCAGCAAATCATAATAAGAAGAAACACTAATTGAATGTGCATTGATAGACTCAAACTTTTAGGTTGTCGCGCTTCATCACCAATTTGATCGAAGGCTTTCAAATTTGAAAAGTGCAATAGAACATTTAAAAGTTCGTCATTTAAAGCGTATGAACCGCTTTCCAACTCACTTTGAACAAATTCCTGAAAGTGGACGTTGTAACAATTTTCAAAGTTTATTGTCGTCGGAATTGTATCTTCTTTTTCCTTGGTGAAATAAGTTTTAATACCAATTTCCTTATCCATCATCAAACGCATTGCATCCACAATTTTTTTATTGAAATTATAATCGGCCACAAAAGGAGCTACCACTTTCTCTTGCAATCCAAATAATAACAGCGTCGCGATATACGTGAAAGTATTATCATTCAAATTTGTTTCCAGAGTGGAAGTGATTTGATGTAGGGGAAGACGAAGAATTGCTTCTTTGATCTCTTTTATGTAGTGCAATCTTCTAATATTACTCATCATTTTGAACTTATTGGATAGTAGTTGCAAAACTTTTATAAAAAATTCCTTCACCGATTTTTCGTCCAAATCTGCTAGATCTAGAATTTTCAACTTATTTTTGTTTGATTCGTTCAATAGATGATATTTTCGAAAATATAAATGTTCATTCACATTCATTTCATTAATGAATTTCTTATAATTTTTAGGAAGTGCAAATGTATAACCATTTCTCAGAGTTTCATTCAAGTTAGAAAAGATTATTGGTTCAGGTGCTACAGCGGTACAACTTGTCATAACAGATGTGTACAATAACCCCATTAGAAATGATACTAAAGTATAAAAAACTAAAATTGTGTTATTCATACTAGTATTCTGTTGTGAAATCGAAACAGATAAAACATCGAACAGTACATTTTGTAATTTGAGCTTTTTAACTGTCAAAAAAGTTTTGGCCGTCAAATAAAGTACTACTGAAAAATACAAAAGGGCAATTGATATCCATGTGGCTGTGTCGAAAATGTCTTTCACAAAAACAAGTAATGTTACAACTTTGTATTTATTCGTTTTTCCCGCATATAAATACATAAGGTATGCTTCGTTTCTCATCACTGTTGTTTTTTGATTAACACTGTACGACAACATCAGTTGCGCTTGCGTAATTATTTTGCCGCAAAACTGATGTTTCTTTTCCATAGGCACAGGAGTGAAATTAAAATGGTTAGCCAGAGTGTTGATTTTAAGTCTCTGCTCGAAGCATCCCAGTTGGAAATCCTGGCGTTTGTTATATTCGATAACATTCAAATGTTTGGTAGGATACAAAGGAAAATCGCGTGAAATTGACTGTTTTGGTACGCAACCATCCAATATGCTTATTGGACGATTTTCAAGTGATGGACGATTTAGCAACGCTTCAATTTTGTCTATTAAAACTTTGTTTTGTTTGAATTTTTCATTTATTATGTTCAACTCCGTGTCTCCGTAAATGAAAGTTAAGCGTGTAGAATTTTTTCTCAAATACCTCATTTCAACAACCATTTGAACGCTGAAAAGTTTCAATGCTGATTTAAACTTCTTTTTTCTAAAATGGGCGTCATCGTTTAGAAAAATGTAGAACAAGCTTTGTCTTCTATATCCTCGAAATGACTTCAACTCTTCGAATATTGGTTTTGATTGCGAAGGTTTATACAAAATTGTGACGTCGCATGCACTTAAGCTATTATCAGGACTCGTGAAAATGGTTGTGTTTACTGTTGTCAATGGATTGTATGTGATCCAACGGTTGAATTTATAGTTTGTAAATAATTCATCTACATTATCTGCGTTGTTCGTGGCATCAGTCAAATATACTAAACGACAATCGCATTTTAAATAACTCTGCTTAAAAGTATAAAGCACAATACCGTCGTTGGAATATGTCACTTTTAGTAAGCTCAAAAGAAATAAAACTAAAATTTGATTTCGCAGCACCATAGCTTTTTAGAGAATTGTGATCAAATAATTTGATTAGCCAAAATCAAAAAAGGAACTCTTAAAAAGATTATTGTTGTTGGTCAAACTATTACCTATTAGTATTTAGTACTGCACAAATATGTCAATAGCAAAAATAAACTTTTTTGCCCAGAATTTATTAAAGATATTGTCACTATATATACTGTAAACTGTAATCCAACTAGAGTAGTAGAATAATTCGGTTAATGTTAGTTGGAACGATTGGCTTTGTTCTGTTGTATGTCTTAATAAGTGAAGGTGGCTTAGTCACAATAATATCAGTATTTTTAATATTTGCTAAACAATTGGCGAAAAGTTAGTGTATTGAATAAATTCACTTTGAAAAGGAGGGTAAATTTTGTAACTAGGTAGTACAATAGTCAATAGTAAATTTCTAATATGGCACACGTTTGTACAAGTTTTATTCACATTATAGCCATACCGAGGAATTGTTTAAATTTTTTGGTAGTCGTACTGTCGCGTCGGTGGGGTGTTTCAGAATCACAACTTCAATCCAGATACCAGAGTGGGAATATAGATCGTGCAATCATACCTGGTGTATTTATATTTGTACGTATATCTCTGCAATGGAGGTTTTAATGTGATTGGTAAATGGTACATGATTCGAATATTTTAATTTATCTGATGTGGACAATTTGGCTAAAAGAAATCCATACACATAGTATATTTAAGAGTATGTGAGTAGGGCTACATGGGTGCTTTCCAATTCCATTTTTATAAAATAGAAATAACCAACAAATAACTTCTAATCGGTGGACATGGACTTAAAATCATATTGTTTAATCATAGAAATGGGAACTAATCCATTACTATCACGTTTAATTCCTTATCTGATACGTGTCTACCTTTACTTACCATAATATTTTACCTCAATCAAGACAGAGCACCTCTGCTGAACACCCCGGTGCTCAGTCTTGATAGTATCAAGACTGAGCACCACCAAATTGGGTGCTCAGTCTTTATACTATGAAGACTGAGCAACCTTGCAGCATACATCACCTTCGACCCCCGGTGCTCAGTCTTGATACTATCAAGAATGAGCAGCTCAATATTTTTAACGTATTTTGCCTATTTCACACTCACCTTCTAATTTCGCTTCATACCTATTAATAGCGCCAATTAAAGAAATATCTCAGTTAATTGATTTACAAAATAATTTTGATTTTTTTTTAATTTATTTATTCCAATATTCTCGGCGAGCCTATGGCCCATAGAATATGACAATTTATACATATACAGCATTTTGATTATATAATATAAAGCACAAAGTACATAATTCACACACAACTACCCATAGCACTAGAAACTAGAGACTTCCCGGATCATAGGCGATTACACATTTACTTAAATATATATAGCAGTAAACCTGCAGACACGACTAGCGCCCCAATTTGTCGCTTACACTAAACAAGGTCACCCATATTCATGTACTAAGAGCGTTTAGTACACTACTTGTCCAGCTCTGCCTAGCTCCACCGATCCACTTACATATACATACATCGCAAACAGTAATCACAATTCCCCTATACTACCCATTTACTCACAGACATAAGTACCTGGCTCACTAGGACTGCCTCATCTGCGGAGGAGAAAATTACACTAGCCCACAGGACTTTACATCATAGAGTAAACTAAGACACATCCTACTAATATACAATCAAACTATATAGTATAATTTTACCTAACAAAACTAGGTACAATACCTGGCGGTGACATTGCCGTACAGATAGTAGTATCCCGATAGCATTTATATCGGGGAGTGACAAATCAGCATATCTGGAACTATGAGTCTTCAAAGCACTAACACTACAAGCGAAGCTGCGTTGTATTCTCCAGCCTCTTAGGTGGAATACGTGCACAAAATTGTTCGACTTGGTTTGAAGGTTGAGATTTCGGAGGGGTGGACGTGTATACCTGCTATGCAAATGACTCCCTCGTTATCTTCGTCTTCATGTCGAGCGATGTTTCATGGTGGATGACCATGCCGCCGGGATTCCGAAAATGCCCGTAGTCGGTCTCCTCCACTTCTTTGCACTTCACTGTTGACACCAAAGTGTAGTCCGGGTAAGGAGGAACACAACGCACTAAAAATTTTGACATCGACACAAGTCCGATGGGTCCAAATTGGCGGAGAGCAGGACGAAGCACACACACGTCTGTGTCTGTCGGATGCTGATTTGTCACTTCAATTTACAAAATAATAAATATGATCAAAACGAGACTTTCAATCCTCGAAATTCAAATTGAATATACAAATAATGTTATTTCAAAAATAAAAGCCTCTATTTTAGCCCCCACCCAGCCTTGAGTTCTATTTTACATCATTATATTATCATCGATTCTTCGGTATAAAAAGAGTTCGAAAATTTTCTATCACTTGAGTTGAGTTCGAGTTGAGTTCGATAATTGTCTCTCATTTGAGTTGAGTTCGAGTTGAGTTCGACTGTAATCCTCAACTTAATTTGAGTTCGAGTTGAGTTC
>JAQFYB010006145.1:0-12749 GCA_034694085.1 Pogonognathellus longicornis | reverse complement strand
GTTCCCATTTCTGGTAACTTTAGAAGGTTACCAGAAATGGTAACTAGGCTCCAGAAATGGAACCATGTATCCTACTGTATACTGTTTTACGTCTCACATTGTGTACTGAGTACGATTGAAGTAATCATCAATATTATTCACGGACAATAAATCTACTCACGTTGATAAAATCGACATAAAACTACGTGAAATTTAAAAAATATATAACTAAATGCTAAAAATTCCATCAATCGATAACGTTAAATTAATAATACAGTTATTTTTTTAATTGTAAATGATATAGGAAGTACATTTGGTGCAATGGTTTTATAGTTGTAGTTTAGATATAATATTTTCAATGTTTAGCGTTTATTATAAGCGTATTTATATGCAAAGTATATCAATGAACTGTTCCCACAAAATTATCATCATATAATAACAGAACATTATGTTTATAGTTTTACACAAATTTCTATTTCTTTAGGTAGGATGGTAGGCAGGCAAAACAGGGACCGACTCAGCGTGTAGTCGTGGTGACACTATCAAATAATATCACAACGACTACACGCTGAGTCGGTTCCTGTAATGACTGTTGGTAGGTATGTCCTCAATCTTCATTGTATAATTTTAAATCAAAAATTGGAAATTTTGAATTAAGTAGATGTCGTAGTTGTTTCTGATGAAGCAGAAGGTGTCTCAATGGTTGTGGTGTTCGTTGGGGCAGTGCTGGATGACGGTGCTTCTGTTGTCGTTGTTGCCGGCGTTGTAGTAGTAGATTGCGAATTTCCAGTTCCACCAGGCAATCGGTCGGCAAACTCATTATAAACTTTCTGGTAGTTTGTAATGGCCTCGTCACTAAAAACTCTCTTTATTTCAGCTTTGAGTTCGTCTGGCAACTCCTTTCCTTCATAGTCAATAAATTTCTTAACAGCCAATTTGTGCATCTCAGGAAAATTGTCTTTAAATATCATAAACCAATCTTTCATTAAATTCTCTTGAAGTGGAGTGCACTTTTCGCATACTCCCACAAGTCCACTTTTAGCACGAGCTGTAAATAAAAAAGTCATAAAAATAATTTAATAATTTAAGTCGCATTATTGTATAAAAAGTCAAACAAGACATGATTTTAAACAAAAGATATTGTCTTACGTTTTACAAATTTTCCAAATATGTCACAAGGTGCATCGACTGAAAAGAGAGAAAAATAAAAACAATTTTTATGCTGCTAGCACACAAATTTTAAAACAAATAAATTAAAATTGTAAATCTGTTTCTGTATTACACATCAGACACTTAAATTGGATCTTCATGACTTTTTCGTTTTTGAAAATTTTTGCTACGTCAAATCTGTCAAACTCTGGTTGAAGTCTTAAAGGGTATTTTTGTGCTACTACAGCGCAAAAATTAGCGCAGATAACGCCACCAAATAATATTAAAGGAATTATAATATTCATTTTACTAATTAATTATTAGTTAATTTTGAAGTATTTCAAAATTAAGAAGTTTATTTAGGTACTATTTTAAGCACTTATGTTGAAACACACAATATTTTACTAAATACGGAAATGAAACGCTTAAAAATGACTTTACAGAGAGATGAGCCTTACAACATTTCTGTTCGTTGTGAGTGAATCTAATGAGCATAATATGTTAGATGAAGATGTTTATATAAGTAATCTTCTCAACATCAAATCCTAACAAATAAGATTCTTCTTTGTTTTCTTGTACTCTGCACTCAAACGAGAAAAGCGAGGCAGTTTAATTGTTATTTTTGAAGTTATTACTCATCATGATCATTTTTAGGTAGAGTACCTCAATCTACTTTCATTCATCATAAACATAACAATAATTATAATTTTTAATATTATTTAGCAATTATTATATTCTAAAGTTGTGATAATCATCTTCCGTGCCTTACATATGGACTCATATTTTTGACAGAGAACAATGTCTTGTAATATTACAATCTTCTTGATCAATCTACTGCAGCTGAAAAACTTATAAAAACCAGATGTTTGTTGGCTAACTAAACTACAAACAACTTGTCCTTGACAGTGCAATAATATTTGTTATCTCAACACATTGTTATAATAAAATTGTGTAACACTATAGCTATTAAGAATACACCTGTATTGTGTAGTACCTACTAGCAGAGTCTCTAATATCGTGCATGCGTAATATAATATAGCATGTAATGAGACAAGGACGCTTTAAAGCCATAACGAGTAACACCCTAATACCTACCTAATATAATATTAAAGTCATAATCCAATACTTCTTTAGTAAGTTGTAAATAATGTCTTAGAAAATTCAGTAGCATGTTTTACACTAATCGAGACAAAAGGAAAATATAAAGAGTAAAGATATTGTCAAAACAGGTAGTAGAGATAACGGATGTAATTATCGCGTTCTTATTTTTGAAATGGTAGTTCTATCATTATTACATTTTTTACACATTAACACGCTCAAAACTGGAGAGATTTAGATTTGAGAGAAACAGAATTAGCTGTATTTCCTTGACATGAGAGTAGAATCATTTACTGAGTTGTCATAAAATCTGCTGATGTGGTCAAGATTACTCAACGTTTGATATGAAAATTATAATTGAGAAATAGTAGCAAAATATAAGTTGGCACATTATTGAAGTTGAAGAGTAGCTGTTTGAAACATTTAATGACTTCCGATCCTATCAAAGTAAACATGTTAAAGTATTTTATTGAATTTTTCTGCTTTTACCTAGAACTTTGAAAATTCTTTTGCAATAAATAACCTACCTAATTTAATTATTCAAAATATTATATAATACTTGCTTTTTATACTTTAGTAAATTGTAAAATTCTAATATTTTATTGTAAAATTGTAACGTATAATGTACAACTAATAATTAAATTCCCATGATATAAATACATTGGTCATTTAGACTTAACCTTATACCATACTATACAGTAAATAGCACCACGAAATTCACTAGTTATTGATTACACTTAATTAGACTTTGCGTATGTGCCTTTATTTGCATGAATAATTAATACACTCAAATATTTTACATTTAATAATTCCAACATCCACAGCAGCCCAAATGTGATAATATATTACAGTTAATATGACATCGGATGATTGAGTATTTGGAATTCTTTCACAGTTTATGTAAAAAAAAGTCATAATGCAGTGTTTAATTTTTTGAAATATTTTCCAATATGAACCTCTTTTATTTTTAACAGCTATTATAAAGTTACTTTCGCAGGACACACATTAACATTACATTTTTAGGAAGAATGGCATAGGAACATTTAACACGTGAGGTTTGTTATCGACTACACTGTTAGTACTAAGTTCTGGGAAGGCAAGGAGAATTGTAGTGGTATTATAGGCGACAATTGACAGAAATGTCAATGATGATATTGGTTTGAAGTAAAAAAATGGACCGCAATAAATTCTGAGGGGAGGAGTGGCCTTAACTACCCTTCTAAAGTAGCGATTTCCATTCACAAAACAACATCGCAGAATACTTTCCGTTTTCGTACAAAGTTTTGCAAAAGTGTGCAGCATGACGTATATATATACGCACGAAATCAACGAGAGTATAGGAAAAATTGCAAATGCAGGCATTTGGATTACAGAGTATAATTTTAAACTACAATAATTACAAGTTATAGCAACAATGATGCAAACTAAAATAGCAGTTGGAGCTGTAATTCTTGTCAAGTCGTTGCCTCGAATTTCGATCAACTTGATCAAGTGAAAATTCCGTAGAATATTTTGATATTCCGATGTCGTTACTAGAATTTTTTTTATTTTCAAGTCTGTTGTTGTTTGACTGAATATAGTCACATTTTCTAATGTTGACAGTAATTTTGAAATCCACATTTTGATTACTAGCAATTCGTAAACAAACGCATTCAGAGTAAAATTAAAAGCGCCAAAAGCTAAAAATGAACTGAAATTCATAAGCAGGGAAGCAATCAATTGTAGAAGCACTCCATTTTTGATTTTAGGGAAATTTTCCATTAAAAATCCGTGCATCGGTTCGTCACCGCCCGAGTCAACATAAGGAAATAAACCAAAAAAGATACAGATAAAAAATCCTCCTCTAATTTGTAGGTGGGCTATTTTCATAATCCATGAGTTAGGCATGAACCACACATATCTTTGATCTTCCTGGTCCGGATACATACCTTGTACATATAAGAAAATTTTATGAAGATCATCAATAATATTACTATGAGGCATGAGGTATTGATAATCATTAATGTGAAAATTCGGAAGTAAACCGCTGAAATATTTCTTTAAGCAGTAAAAATTAAAGTAGTGTTTAAATTAACTGTAAAAATTGGAATACTTACGCTTGAATTTCAAATCAAGATTTTTGACATTTGAAAGAAATGAATAATATTTTGAGTGTTCTGCCAAAATGGACATCTGAAAAATTATTGTGAGAGTCTGGATTAGGGAGTAGAAAATGTGAATAATAACTTGATGTCTATGCATTGTGAGTTGAGGCGAGTAGAACTCATTACAAAGACGACTTCCGATAATTATTAAATAGAAAACCGGTCCACAAATTAGCATAAAAATCCATAACAACGTCTTTTGTGGACTGTGTACAAAACTAATAACACTCTTTCCAGTTTGCACATTATATGGAATAATACCTAATTTGGAAACCACGGAAATACTATAGTATAACGCCGAGTACAGGTCGCTCTCATAAACTGTCTTTGGTTTCTTAGATGCAATATCGATTTCCATTATGAAAGCATGTTCTTTAAATCTATATTCACAGTTTATATTGTACTCAATGTCTTAGAGATTTTTCGTTGAAATTAAAATTAACAACGAAAAGTTTCAGTGAATAATCAACTTTTTAAAAAACGATAATATTTGTGAGGATTTTGTTTTGCATTTATTTTGAGAAATAATTCATTTCTGTATAACCAACGCAACTATTGCTCTGAGCTATGTGAAATATTTGAAAAATGATTAAAAGTAATACTCATTTACTTTTTTGCATGGGTATTAGTATATAAGCACAGCATGTCGTGGGTAATAATATTATGCATTATTTAGAGCTATATTAGCCTACATTATGTCAATTTTCCTACAAATAGTGTTTGAGCACTCCTTGATGTTCGAGTTATATTTGCAAAGGTTGAATAACATTGATTTAATTCTTTGTAGCAAATGTTTAGCAAAATCTATTCACACAGTAGTGTATTCCACATCTATACCGACAATATTTAATACAATTTTAAGAAGAAAAACAATACGTTGAAATTAAAAACATGTCTCTTCCTGCTTATACTTAAACTTTACCAACTTATAATGTACAGGATTGGACATAATAATCGTCCCCCTATCCCCAGCATACCCCAGGTGGTTCTAAAAAAGGTTTAAAAATAAAAGAAGAATCATACGATTCTGAGTTGCTGCCGCATTGAAAGTTATATTGCAGTTTGAAAAAATGAAAAAGCTCACTACGGGTTTGTATTTTTTTAGATTGTAATATTTTTTCTGCCAAAAAGCCTCACGCTCCTATTAAGCATTAAATTTTGGACAAACTTTGAAAAATTCATGCGAATTAACGAGGATCATTTTTCTAACTTTTGCGAATATATTGAGACTTCCATTGCCGTTGTCAATCATTAACGAGTTGGAGAATTGACTTTGACCCATTCGGTTGAATTTCTGGGGGTTTGTCCAGAAATTATTGCTTTACACGGCAGTGAAATTTTTTTGAGGTAAAAATATTGATCTTTCGAATTGTTAGTGACATTCAGGTAGATATCATACGTGGGGATTGGCTAGAGGGGTAAGATCATATCGAATCACCCTCGTTTTTTACTTTAATTTTTAAACCTGACATTTTACTCCTTTACTTTAAGCCTATTTAGATGAAATTTCGTGTCTGAACTAGCAAAAGTTTCTCTACAAAACAAAGTTGAGTGCGTTTGTTAGAATCACTTAGGGAATGGAGTGGCAATTATTATGCCCTACCACCCTGTATTAATGATTGTTAGTTATAGGTATCATAATATTGTATTGAAATATTTACATTTACATTAAGAACTAATTGTAAAAGAGGAGAGTACATATATATGATATATAATAGCTAATAAATACAAACAACATAATATTATTGGATCTTTGCAATAATATTATTCAATTACTGTGGATTGCTGCACTGCAGTGTTTTAGGTTATTAAGTGTATAGGATATAATTTTTCACATTTGTCTTGCAAAATGAGGACAATTCCTGACTTTTAAATTTATCTGTAGGGTTGTTATACTTTACTTGTGGCTATACTAGTCGATTACTAAATACAAATGTATTAACAGGACATTAACCGATAGGATAGTAAACCCCCTGGCCAACTTTAAAATAACAACGTACACCGTATACAACACAATTTTAATACAATGTTTAAAACAAAGCATCTAAAATGGATGAACCTATTGGTTTTAAAACTAAACAAAGCATTATAAATTAATCAATTATAAAAACAAAATTGATATAACATAAAACAGAAGTCAGGCGAACTCTTAGTCTATTCTTCTAAATAAACTCCAAAAAGCGGTAATGTAATCTAAGAGTTTTTACATTAAATCAAATATTTTAGCGGAGCAATAAATTTTTAGAATTACTAATATAAATAGGGCTGCTGTTATAAAATATAGGATACGATTCGGATAAGATATATTAAATAATAATTGACAATTTATAGTAGTTAGGGAATAGTTAGACAGATGCAAAACTACATGCAAATGCAAGCGATCAAACAAGTATGGGGATTACATGAAACTTAATTAAATGCTCACATTATGCATTCATTGTAAAATCATTATTTTATGCTTAGCTTAAATAATTTAACACTAAGAAGTATATTATGCGTGATATATTATATTAATTAGATTTTGCATTGATTTGACATTATAGATAATTTAATATTAATATTTTGTCTTTTTTGAGCTTTACTGAAATTCGTCAAAAATCAAGTGTTTGAATTGATGTTTGCGATGGTTTTGTTTTTACTGTCACTATAACTGTTTTCCTGAAAAACGAACTTAATTTTCAATGTTCAAATCCAATCCACAAACTTTTATTCACATAGGTGGTGGTTAAATTAATTTTTTCGTAAATAATGGAATATCAATAATTGAAACAACTCTTAACTCATCAAAGTGCGATATTATTATAATGTTTATTTGTATGAGTGTTTTCATGTTATACAAACAGTTTTATTGATACAGGCGTTACAATTTTATAAAGTTAAGTCTCTAATTCATGTGGGCGACGGAGGGCCATATTGAACATTATGATGAGTGATGACAATCTGTAATATTTTTAAAAAGTTGTAATAAAATGAAAAAAAAACATCTAATTAATAATTTTTTAATTTTGTACCTGTGTTGTGAATGCATTTGGAATGAATTTTACATATTCCTCCAAAACGGATACTGGAATAGGTTTAACCTTCACAGATCCATCAGGTTGATTAAAGTAATATGGGATTTCAAATGGACGTCTGTCGAAAGGATAGCCCATGGGTTTAAGGTCAGGGTAAGGAGCTCCTTGAATTCCACAGTGAACGTGAGAAGGTGTGCATTCATCGTCGGATTCAAAAGGTCCATTTTGAGCAATGGAACCCTCGGTGACAATAACGAACAGATCAAAAACCATTCCTTCCTCAGTTCCTTTGGGCAATAACAAATGATGAGGAAAACCGCAACTGCATTTTGTTGCTTCCGTATTATTCGCCGCAATTGATTCTTGTATTTCTCTAATGGATTTTGGCCACGGTGCTGTCAGTGTAGAATCAATGGATCGTCTATTCAAGAAATTATGCCCCGGCAATACTATTTGAAAAATAACACAACATAAATGTAATTTTAGATTTTCCATTTTTAATACTAGGTAATTAATAGTTAGTACTAGAAAATTAATATTGAAATTGACTAACAAAAAAATTAAAAGAAAAATAATTTTACTAAGAATAAACAAATTTGTGGATATAAAATGTTATTTTTCAGAATGAAATTTTCAATCCGCATACCTCCTTCCTTATACATTAGTAGGTACCAAGGATTGGGATAATACCATAGTAGGTACCACAGTAGCCATGTTTTGACAATTAGCAATAAACAGTTTATTGATTTGGAAAAATGTTTAAAAAAATGTATGCAAAACATGAAGTGACCAGGGCAATCACTCTATTACACCCACTGATGCATAAGGATGTTTGCGGTTTTAAAATCTCATATTAGTATACGGCCTACAAAAAGTTACATTCAACGGAGTAGGAATCCAAAGTAAAGAAAAGATTTCTTTGCTCAGTCATGGTGTAGCGATTCATTGTTTTCAAAGATTTGTATCTAGGAGCCAAGAAAATTCGTATTGTTGCCTGAATCGGAATCGGTTTTTCATTGTGCTGAAATTTTATAATACTTACTTTAATTACTAAGCTTTAGTTTTTCAACCGTTTTTAATAATATTGTATAAGAAGATGAATTTTTACAATTTTGATGTCGTAATAAAATTCTTCGTGGTCCAGATGTTTTGCACAGACAGTTACATTGATTGGTAGAGGGGTTTGCGTGCCATTTCTTGCAGGAACTTCCAAATCCAATCCATTTTCCAAAAATATTGTAGTAGTGTTCCAAAATGTGAATAAATAATTAGGTCGTCTCTCAGGATTATCTCCCTCGGGAATTATTTTCACTTTAATTAGAGTTACGCCCGGACATATCAAATTATTTTCGCCCTGAATAAAATAATTCGTCCCTCAAAAAATTAGTATTATTTTTTCATACATAAAGTAAATATGATGCAAATAGGCAGAATACAATTAAGCTGCTTCCTTATCGTCATTGCAATATTTTCAATTGTGTAATTACATCGTAAAGTCTATATGGGGCCAAATGTGTCATTTTGTATTCTACAAATAAATCGTCCACAAATTGATGATGGTTGTAGAAAGCAGGGTCTCGCATAGCTGTGGCGACGTCTCTCATTACACCAAATGTGCCCTAAGGTAAGTGAATGACAATTATTTTAGGTGAGTATCCTACCATGTATAAAAAAGTCAACGATTTTTTCAAAGCTTGTTTTTTACCGGGGTGGAATTTCCAGTTAATTCAGAAATTATTACATGACCGTTATTATGATATCCCCTCTCTCCATACAATTCCTGGTTTATGGAATTCACCGTACCTTCTGCTAATTCTCCAATGATATTTATGTGATCTGCAGTGTGGATCGGAAACCACCCTTCGTCCTCCTGATATAATTACGAAATTACATATTACATAAAATTTTACAATTACAGTGAATAACCAAAATTTAAATATCAGATTAATGGATGTGTTTTCTATTAATGTTTAAAAGCTTTTTTCGAGTCACCCTACCTGCCTTGATAATACCCCTGATCGAATTGCTTCAACCACTCGAAACTTGTTGCTAGTAAAATTGGTTAGGAGCATTTTGTTGGCGACTTTCTTCTGGAAATGTAGAAAAGCATTTAAAAACGAGAAAATGATAATTGCTTTGTAAAAATTAAAATATGTGATCAATTACAATTATTTGTTGATAGGGAGGTCTTGTAGCCCAAGCTCTGCTAGCAATACCATCCACTAAATGGGGATTATAGCCTTGTTCAATCACAGAAGTCAATTTCAGATCTAGGGGAACAACTGGTTTTAAACCATTCGCCATCCTTTCAACAGCATACCTGTGATTTTCATTTGCTTTTAATATTTTTAGTGCATGTATGACAAAGTACTTTAAAATATGTACCTATTATTTAAAAGAAGAATAAATTAGTATAATTATATATCAATAAAATATTAACACATTAGGCATTCACATTTAAATACATTACTAACGTTAATGTATGAATATTGTATACAAATATATATGTATGAATTTATTACCTGGCTAATATGTCATGATGAAAAAAAGCAAATAACTCTCCGCGTCTTCTATTTGCATCAAAGAACTCTCGGTCAGGCCAAATGAGATGCCAAATCCAGTGATGAGCATTCAGAACCACGTCCTCTCGGAAATACCAAAGTGCATTTTCAATCCCATTGTCTTTCCCTATGTTTCCGTCCAATATGTTGCATGTCTATCAGATTACAGAATTTTTCAAAAAATTAATAATAACATAAAAATAAAATGAATGAAATTACTCAGTAAGCGTTCATTTTATTGTTAAAGCCTTCAAATGATATTAAATAGTTACTAATAAGTCTTATTGTTATTGCATACATACCTGTGTGTTCGGCTTCAACATATCAGATGGGAAAAAGCTTGTAGGAAATAAATGAAATGGACCGGCGATTGCTAGTAGATTTTGAAACGGATCTTGTTGTCTTTGTAATTGAACCGTTAGTAGTGCAGAGTACCAAACTTTCGCGTGAACGTTCCCATCTTCTAAATAATCCTTAGCTTTGTCCAAGAGTAACTGTTCTTGTTTAATCCCTGTTACAATATTGACATTATAATAATCAGTTGTAATTTTTAGACCTCGCGAGGCCCTATGGTGCCCTGGTAGGTGTACTCAAAAAATTAAATACCTTCATGGAATCAATGTCAAAAATATATCCAGATATTATTTCGAAAGGATTAATTTATTTTAAATGGTCAAATATTTTCAAAATTACAGCTTACATTGTAAGTATGCAATGGCTACAATGATATGTATGTATGTATTTTAAGTAGATATGTAATAAAATTAACTTAAATATTCCAAATTGTTACAAAATGGATTATTGGTCCAATACCCAGTCTGATTACAATATTATGCCTTTTCTTTAATATCTATTCAATATAATGAGGAAGTGGGTTATTTTGATTTAGTTCAAATTCTTTTCATTTGATAGTCTAACTCATGAGCTCTTCGTAGCTTAATGCAATTTTTTAAAATCTTATCATGATAATTTACCTTTAAATCTTTCTGCCAGTATGGAGACTGCCAAACTATGATTTCTTTCAAAACTTGCAAAAAGTCCATCTTTAGGGCATAATTGGGAAAGTATAGCAAGACTTGGATCGTTACGTCGAGTGACCGGATATGCACTGATAGAAAATAAATCATAATACCCAGCCTTGAAATTTTTAATTCTACTTCGCCTTTGCTGACACACAACCAGAACCACTTGATACAAGAGAAAAAATAGAATACTTCTTTTTATCGACATTTCCAAAACTGACCAATATAGTAAATGTAATTGCCACAAGAAATACAAAACACTAATGAACTTATGATTAAAAGTTGCATATAATTTGTAAGTATAAATGTCAGAATAATAAAGTAATGAGTTTTTTAGGCATACGAAAATAAAGTGCGTCAGGGTTCTTTCAAAACCAAATTCGGCTTTAGAAAAATGAAGGTTTATAATTATTCTAAAAAGATAGGGTATACACCTACACTCTACATCTGGTATTCCACCCTCAAATTATTATAAATTATGGAACTTTTAAAGTCGAAAATAAACAAAATTTAAAACTTGAGTACCGATATAGTTGGAGAAACATGGAATTAGCTAGGATTAATCTATATTTATTTATCGATAATTGGCAAATAGTTACCTGCATAAAATCATAAGATATAACAACACTATATAATAAGTCGCCCCGATATTAGTAAATTGATAAATTAATTTAACGATTTAATATCTTTCATTTTTGGATCACCACCCTTTCATTGTAAACTGTTTGTTAATTGGTACACCCAATTTTAAAAAATATCGATATAATAATGCTACGAACATTAAATACCATAATGTTACTTTTTGTTTCTATGCAAGTCTTATAATTCATTTAATACTTTTTCAATGGAAAAATAGAAAAACATTATAATATTTCCTTCCTCTAAACTAATAAAAATTACGGTCAAGGGAAATTATGACCTGGCAATTTGTGGAAATGGGTCTGATGCCAATTTGCTTGCCTTCAATGATTCAACAAGACAATATATATAATAGTTTTTTTAAATTTCTTACAAGATTGGTTTCGATAAAATATAATGTTTTAATTGTGCATTTACATTGCATGTCATTGGTACTTCCAAAATTGATATTACGCTTTGTGCTAATGTCAATTAAATATTAAGTAGTGAGTCAAGTGAGTTGGTTAAGCAGATAGGACAGCATAATCTTGACTATAAATAATATCTGGCAGTGATTCTAAAATAAGCATGTAATTATATTACTGTAAATATGTAAGCACCTTAACAATTGGATATAAAGCGAAACATACGTATACGTTGATTTACAATTACTGTACAATTTTTACACGATGTGTATGGTTTTGCACAAATGGCTTATTATGCTGTCAAGTTGGTGAGTATGGACTATCCTTAAAATAATAGCAGGTACCTACTAATATTGAAGGATTTAAGTCCATACTGCCACAGTGGTACCCACAGTGTATAGCAGGTACTTTCTTATTTAACGATATCTTTTAGAAGGTATAAATTAACACTGTGTTAACAAACCAATATTATGTAATATTGAAGTCGATATGGCATTATGTTAATTGGGCTGCCAAATCAGATATTAATCAGTAATCGCAAAGTGATGAACGAAGGTTAATTTGTGTGCTAAGTAATTTATAATTTGCAGATATGAACACTCTTTGGGTGTTGGCGTTGCGTTGGTGGTTGCTTACTTGTTTGATGGTACACGTGTACTACTACTATAGGGCATGTTGTTGAGGCGGGGTTTGACGTCATTTGTGTGGGAAATTTAAAAAGGTGTCCAAAATAAAATTG
>JAQFYB010006144.1:0-12750 GCA_034694085.1 Pogonognathellus longicornis | reverse complement strand
TCTGTGAGCTTAAAAAAGAGCTGTTAGCTCAATTTGATCACTCAAATCTGCTCACAATATTGCTAATCTAATCTAATAGTTTTTGTGTCACTGTTAGTTTATTTGTAAGACCCCTTTTCAACCAAATGGGCAGGGCAAAACATTGGATTTTTCTATTAATTCGAAACCCATTGCATCTGAAAGGCGCTTCTATTGGAAACATTTTGTATAGTTCATACTTTCGCATAATGCCCCTTTTGGGGGTATGGGGAGAGCAATGATATGGTAAACTTCTGAATGTGATAACTCCGCCATTTTTTATCCGATTAGTTCATGGAATTTAACGGTTTTTACTGATTAATCATTTTTGAAAATTAACCTATTTTTGAGGTTTTTAACTTCATTGAATTTATTTATCTTAGCCTAACTAACCTGCTAAAATTAATTACAAATTCAAAGTTAAACCATCAAAGTTTGAACTTAAAAATTCAAAAATTGATTTGGCGGGAAAATATTGAATGTATCATGTTGGACCCAAAAACCCGAAAAGGGAATAATACCCGACTTGGGGTAAACAGAGTTATTGCACTTTTCAAATTTTTTGAATTTGTCTTTCGAATGTGGTATCATACGATCTTCTGCGAGTAGTGGAAATATTTTTAAAAATTAGCAAAATTTATATAACTCCAAACTAGTTTATAGAATAGCAAGGCACTATCCAAGAATATGCTACGTTAAAGCAAAAGTAAAGAGTGAAAAGGCGAGGTTCTCTTGGAAGCTTACTAACTCTCTTACTAAATCCCCTCAAGTCGGATATTTTCAATATTTTGTGCTGGGAAGTAACTTTTTCTAAATTGTATTGCAGAGAATGCGTAAATCAAGCACTGGATTGTGAACTCAAAAATGCTGGAATCTTTTCATTTAAATTAAGAAAGGACATTACAACACTGGAATGTAAGGAATTATAGTATACTAAATGGAAACAACATCAACATCACATATAACAGCAGTGTGTAATTTTCTGTTTGCTGGCCTGTCACATTTTGAGCATACGTACATGCCGTTGCCGTTATAATCGTCAAATGTTACAGAAATGATTTCTTATCAAAAATAATCAGTAATAGTCATAAAGTGATTAGTATTAGATTAGTTAATAAAATACAACCTTGATGATTGCAGGGGCGGAACTTATGAGAAGGTTCAAAACAGAAGACATTATAGAAAAGCCATTAGAACGAGTATTGTCATTCGAACAACGACATTTGAAGTTGGTGCAAAGCTTGAAAAACATTCCCTTGCAGCCGCAGTTGGAGCAGTTTAGAAAGGAAGTCAGTATGAAACCGGAAGAATTAAAAGCAAGAATGGACTTGATTTCT
Source organism: Pogonognathellus longicornis (assembly GCA_034694085.1). NCBI lineage: Eukaryota > Metazoa > Arthropoda > Collembola > Entomobryomorpha > Tomoceridae > Pogonognathellus > Pogonognathellus longicornis. Next base: position 11,395 of record JAQFYB010006144.1, on the reverse strand, counting down.
GAAACAACAAACATTTTGCGCAAGAAGTTTCCAAAGTGCGAATTACATCCTTATGGTTCATTTGTGACTGGAGTCGGAAGCAATTCGTCTGTATTGCACATATTCTTTGACGCAACGGGTAAACATTATATTATATTTCCTAGCATTCCTTAAAATAAAATACTTGCTTCAAAAGTAGAATTTTTGAATCCAGTGTAAAGCAGAGCTGAGTTGCTAAGATTCAAACTAAAAAAATCTACATACTGGTAGTCCCATTAAAATTAACTTGACTCACGTGTATTACAATTTCTCATTAATATTATTGAATTCTGTGTAGGGGCTTCTTCTAACTCTTTCGAACTACTTGAAGACATGTTGTCAACAACTGAAAACATTATGGAACTATTTGTTGAATGCATCGAAAGTAAGAATAGTGTGGATTTCTTTTGTTCGGATCTGACATTTGACAATGGTTGTACACCTTTTGTGCAGTTTGTCCACAAGGATTCTGGAGTTGTATGTAAATTCACCTTTGATAATTCTCTCTCAGTGGAAGCATCTAAAATGATCCGCTCCATTATTCTGTTAGATCCTAGATTTTTGGATTTATTTCAATTAGTTCGATATTGGGGTCAATTTCACAAGATAAGTGGACCAGATCGTATCTCAAATTATTCTATGATTCTTCTACTAATTGTTTTTCTTGCTAGTAAGAAAATGATTCCTTCTGTCTGGGATCTTCAACTCGTGTGCTCTTATAGCAAAAAAATTAATGGGTGGAATGCCGCATATTGTACAGATGTCAACAAACTATCAACGTTGCCAAGCAATAACTCATTCCAAAATTGCCAAGTTGATACAGTAACTGCTACACCTTCTGCATCTTCGATATTGGATTTGGCTAAAGATTTTTTCGAGAAATTTGCTTGTATGGATTTTGAAACAAATCTTGTTTGTCCCCAACTTGGAAATGTTTGTTCGAAAAGCTTGTTTCTTTCTGGAAACGAATATCAACTTCCCATATGTTTTCACACGTTCAAACAATGGACACAGCTAAAAACCAATGGCTCCCGACCAAACCAATTAAATATTCATACCCCTCTCTGCATTCAAGATGTTTTCAATTTAGGAGAAAATGTTTCCGAAAAAACGTCTGAAGCAACACTCAAGAATTTCCAGTCCTTATGTGCAGAAACGGTTGACTGCATTCAGAAGGTTTTGACTTGTTCAAATCCAAAGATAATGAATATTTTTGAAGTGGACATTTCGATAGAATCGTGCGTTGTTGTTCCTCCTAAAGTTTACGTTGCAAATACTACAACAAAACCAGATTCAAATGTATCAACCGTAACATCCACCACTGAGAATACGACATCACCAACTGTACTGCCAACATCAGCAAATCCATTTCTAATTCCTACTGTGAACTATGATCCTACACCTACTCAATGGATATCTCAAACCCACGCACCAATTCTCAATTGTAACGCCAACAATCCATCCATCATGAATTCCCCTCTTTTGACTAAAAGTGGACATGAAATATTGTTTGATGGTAGAAGACGTGAGATACCACGGTCTTCAATTCCTTCCTTCTTTTATACTAATAATTTAAACTTTTGCTCACGGGAAACAAATTGGCATATTGGGCCTTGTGAAAATTTTGTTCGACTTTTTAGAAGGAATGTTCAAGGCTTGACAACTGAGGCTAATATCATCAAATCCATGAATGCTCTTTGGTGCTCTTTTCTCTCGGAATTCTTTAATACTGTCTGGACCACAAACTTCCAGTTCTATCCCGTCCCTGTGAAACCCAACACCATTAAGTCGAACCCAAACGCAATGTTTCCTCAGTCTATGACTAACTTCTTTGACGAATCGGTTTGTGTTAGTTCACTTGGAATCACGGCCGCGTTTCCACCTTATAAAAATCCTTATGTTTATCAATTTTGCAATATAAATAGAAATTGTGAGATGAAGGATATGGCTTTTATATGCTACTACGACCAGCGTGAAACTTTGTCAAAGGATCAATTAGCGTTTGGTGTCAAAATCATTTTTCAAAAAAACAACGAAAATGACTGGACTGCATACGCCGCCATGAGACGTCTGCCTTTAAAAATACCACAATCCAAAAAACGACAGAAACGGGAATATGTCAAACTCGAAAGTTCCCTTCCACGTGTGCTCAAGTTTTTGGTGCGAAAGTACCAAATGTTTAGGTTACACGATTGGTTCAAATTGGAAACTACTACTAACGATTAAAATAATCCGTTTACCTGTCATCTGCACAACTAAGATTCTGGGTTTAACACGTTGGACGTTGCCAGTGAGCGAGCCTATTTAAGTTTTATTTTTTCCCTACGTAATAAGTACCATTTCAAAACTTGTGGAGTTTTAAATTAATTGTTTGTTAATTGTTTATTTATTAAACGACCATTTTAATGTCAATACTTTTAATTCATTGTTTGTATTATTCCGCATTTTCATTAGATTACATATAATAATGTTATGAAGAAATGTATATATATATATATATATATAAAATACGGAGGCTAAACTATGATGATACAAAGTCTGCAAAGTCTACCTCCAGACTTCAGTGGTACTTTGTGGATCTTTTATTATAGACAGAAATTCCTACATTATGATTATGTAGGATATAGGGAAGTAATTTTTCTCCGTCTGAAGACAGTTTCAATGAAGGCAGTGGGGTAAATGAAATAAGACCTAAGCAACCTATTATGCGACGCATAAGGACCCCACCAGAAGAATATTTAATATTTTGCCAAAAAATGCCTAAATATCGTAATTTTTTTCGCGAATTTATTTATCTAAAATTTTAAACGCCATACTTATTTATTGCATCTTCATAGTAATGGTACCACTGAATCCCAAAATTATGATTTTGAACCAGGGCCCACTGAAGCCAGAATAGCCACTGAAATTATGAATTATCAAGGTTAAGGTGGCTTTGGAGAATAGATGGTGGTAATATTATGACAAGAAAATCAAAATAGCATAATATCATATATCTAGTAGCAGGAGCGGGATACTTGTTAATAAGAATAAAATGTTTGAGTTTATGAAGTTATTACACATACATACATTATGTTGTTCAACAATAATGTACTGTCAAATTTTAAAAAAGCGTAACACATAGAACATTTTCAATTTTGAAAATTTCAAAAGTTCGTCTTACTCTAACCTTAACAAAACTAGGCAGCTGAACTGATATTAAAATGCCAATAAATAAATGTTTCGTCCGCTGCGCTGTCTCTCGTCTGATTCATGTACACAACTAAGATTTTCTCCTTTCCCGTTATCCTTGTGTATCCTTGTTAAAAGTTACAGCTTTCAACGAATTTAAACTTTTTGACGCTGTTGTGTTGTCCAAACTTATCTTACGTAGTTTTTTAGTGGGTACAATTTTATATTTTATTTGCAATTAACGATATCATTTAAAATGATAATTCTGTGTGAATATTGCAATATTCACTCTTCATGCTACGATGACTGGATGGATCATTTGGTGAGTCAAAATTAATCTAGCTAATTAATTAGTATTGATTGTTTGTTTTCTCATTTATTGATTATTGTATTCAATACATTTGATTCATTATTCATTCGTCATTAGCAACATAATATTATGAACAATGATTTATATAATACATCTAGTGTATTTTAAAGTTAGGGAGACGTCATCAGGCTTCAGTTAGCCAGAATATTAACAAGTGGTCCAAAAAATTGAACGATCGATCTCTGGTGGGTACAGTTTCTGGACTGAATAAACCCAAGCGAGAAGATGTGTGTTGGCACTTTGCAAGATACGGATTAATATGTGATGTTTATTTTTCCCCTGAATCCGACTTTTACGTGATCCAGCTGGACAAACCGTAAATCACATTGCATTAAAAACATCATCGAGTAGATTCAGAATAGACATGTAAATTCTAAAAAAAAAGTGAGGGACACGGGAGACACATAGACATAGTGCACTTTGTAGGGACTATTAGCATAAGCAACAGAAAAATACAATGTCCAATAATAACCTCCCCCTTCTGGGGTTATGGGTACTTTTGATTCGTTCGAAATTTTTCACTGAATAATGAACAACATTTTCATTTCTCAACCAAATTGGACGTGATTATTTTTGGGAAATGCACAAATAGTTGGGCTACATATTCCAATTTAAAAAAAATTACAATTCGAACTTTTAGCACTTAAAAAAAAGTTTCAAATTTCAAAATGTCATTTTTTCATAGAAAATGCACATTTACGAGAAAACTAATTCCGCCTAACGAAAGAGCATGTCAAATAACCTCTTAACGTACCCATTTCGAATCACTACCTTTTGACCTTGGTCAGGTTTCAAGGTCAAAATTCCTTGAAAAGGTACAAGATCCATTAAAAATGCTTTGGGACAGTAAATATCCCCAACGAAAACATCATAACGAATTTTCAAACAACAAAAGTGCAGTCATCTTTTACAATTTCACAGGTCACGTGTTGATGTTGGGCTAAAATATGCATAACATTTTCATTTCTCAACCAAATTGGACGTGATTAATTTTAGAAAATGTACAAATAGTTGGGCTACATATTCCAATTTAAAAAATATATAATTCGAAATTTTAGCAATTCAAAAAAAGTTTCTCATTATGTCATTCTTTCATAGAAAATGCACATTTACGAGAAAACTAATTCCGCCAAACGAAAAAGTTTTTCAAATAACCTCTTAGCCCTAAATGTGCATTTTCTATGAAAAAATGACATTTTGAAAGCAACTTTTTTTGAAGTGCTAAAAATTCGAATTGAAATTTTTTTAAAATTGAAATATGTAGCCGAACTATTTGTACATTTTTTAAAAATACTCCTGTCCAATTTGGTTGTGAGATGAAAATGTTATGCATATTCTAGCCCAACATCAACACGTGATATTTGACATTGTAGAATATGACCGCAATTTTGCTATTTGAAAATGCGTTATAATTTTTTCGCTGGGGATATTTACTATACAAAAGTATTTTTATTGGATTTTATATCTTTTCCAGGATATTTGACCTTGAAACCTGGCCAAGGTCAAAAGGTCGTAATTTTAAATTGACACGTTAAGAGGTTATTTGACATGCTCTTTCGTTTGGCGGAAATAGTTTTCTCGTAAATGTGCATTTTCTATGAAAAAATGACATTTGGAATTTTGAAACTTTTTTTGAAGTGCTAAAAATTCGAAATGGAATTTTTTAAAAATTGGAATATGTAGCCCAACTATTTGTGTATTTTCTAAAAATAATCACGTCCAATTTGGTTGAGAAATGAAAATGTTTGTTCATTATTCAGTGAAAAATATCGAAACGAAACAAAAGTACCCAGAACGGTGGGGGGCTATTATTGGACATTGTATTTTTCTGTTGCGTAGGCTAATAGTCCCTACAAAGTGCACTATGAGTCTCTCCTGTCCTGTCCCTCACTTTCTTTAGAATTTACATGTCTATTCTGAATCTACTCCATCACCTAGTTTGTAGTTATTTTAATGCAATTGACAGTTTCAATGTCTATGCTATTTGACTAGAAATTATTAGAATACGTATAGGCTAATCATAGATTGGACTTGGAACACTGGAACCCTGGGGTTTACCTTTTCCCCTTTTTCTTTGGTGTTCATGGTTCATAGATAAAATACAGTGTACCTACAGAAACGGAACAACTCTATTTATACCCACTTTCATTTTAACTTCAAACCCTGATCATTTTTTTATCCATTACACTTATATTTTAAGCGCTCTGTATTCAAATGGCCTGGACAGCCAATAATTAATTTTATACACAATGTATATCAGTTTCTGATGAAACTTATCATCAGCAAGTTTCTTTTTTGGCCGTCCAAGCATCTTTTAAATTCAAACCTGAAAACCTTCGTCAAAGTGCAATCTATAAATAGCCTGTGCGCATTCTATCAGTTTCTAGTCATTTTCCTAAATCATATTTACAGAGAATACGCAAATGAAGCACTGGATTGTGAACTCAAAAATGCTGGAATCTTCTTATTTAAATTAAGAAAAGACATTACAGCACTGGAATGTAAGGAATTATAATCTTCTAATTCTAATTACATATAGCAAATAGCAACAGTGTGTCTTTTTCTGTTTGGTGGTCCGCCACATTTTGAGCATACTTACATACCGTTGCCGTTATAATAGCCAAATGTTACAGAAATGACAGTTAATTAGTTAAAATAATAATGATTATTGCAGGGGTGGAACTGATGAGAAGGTACAAAAAAGAAGACATTCCAGAAAAGCCATTAAAACGAGTGTTGTCATTCGAAGAACGACATTTGAAGTTGGTGCAAAGCTTGAAAAACATTCCCTTGCAGCCCCAGTTGGAGCAGTTTAAAGAAGAAGTCAGTATGAAACCGGAAGAAATAAAGGCAAGAATGGACTTGATTTCTGAAACAACAAACATTTTGCGCAAGAAGTTTCCAGCGTGTGAATTACATCCTTATGGTTCATTTGTGACTGGAGTCGGAAGCAATTCGTCTGTTTTGCACATATTCTTTGACGCAACGGGTAAACATTTTCAACCGTATTGAATAACTATACGGATTATTATATTTCCTAGCATTCCTTAAAATAAAATACTGGCTTCAAAATTAGAAGTTTTGAATCCAGTGTAAAACAGAGCAGAGTTGCCAGACTCACAATCAGACTAAAATAATCTACATAGTCCCATTGACATTAACTTGGCACACATGTATTACAATTTCTTATTAATATTATTGAATTCCGTGTAGGGGCTTCTTCTCACTCTTTCGAACTACTTGAAGACATGATTTCAACAACTGAAAACATTATGGAACTATTCGTTGAATGCATCGAAAATAAGAATAGTGTGGATTTCTTTTGTTCGGATCTCACATTTGACAATGGTTGCAAACCTTTTGTGCAGTTTGTCCACAAAGATTCTGGAGTTGTATGTAAATTCACCTTTGATAATTCTCTCTCAGTGGAAGCATCAAAGATGATCCGCTTCATTATTCTGTTGGATCCTAGATTTTTGGATTTATTTCAATTAGTTCGATATTGGGGTCAATTTCACAAGTTAAGTGGACCAGAACGTATCTCAAATTATTCTATGATTCTTCTACTAATTGTTTTTCTTGCTAGTAAGAAAATGATTCCTTCTGTCTGGGATCTTCAACTCAGGTGTTCTTATAGCAAAAAAATTAATGGGTGGAATGCCGCCTATTGTACAGATGCAAGCAAACTATCGACGTTGCCAAACAATAACTTATTCCAAAATTACCAAGTTGATCCAGTAACTGCTACACCTTCTGCATCTTCGATATTCAATTTGGCTAAAGATTTTTTCGAGAAATTTGCTCGTATGGATTTTGAAACCAATCTTGTGTGTCCCCAACTTGGAAATGTTTGTTCGAAAAGCTTGTTTCTTTCTGGAAACGAATATCAACTTCCCATATGTTTTCACATGTTCAAACAGTGGACACAGCTAAAAACAAATGGCTCCCGACCAAACCAATTAAATATTAATACACCTCTCTGCATTCAAGATGTATTCAATTTAGGAGAAAATGTTTCCGAAAAAACTTCTGATACAACACTCAAGAATTTCCAGTCATTATGTGCAGAAACTGTTGACTGCATTCAAAAGGTTCTGACTTGTTCAAATCCAAAAATAATGAATATTTTTGAAGTGGACATTTCGATAGAATCGTGCGTTGTTGTTCCTCCTAAAGTTTACGTTGCAAATACTACAACAAAACCAGATCCAAATGTATCAACCGTAACATCCACCACTGAGAATACAATGACACCAACAGTAATGCCATCATCAGCAAATCCATTTCTAATTCCTACTGTCAACTATGATCCTACACCTCCTCAATGGATATCTCAAGCTCGTGCACCAATTACCAATTGTGACGCCATCAATACAGCCATCATAAATTCCCCTCTTTTGACTAAAAGTATGAGTGTACATGACATCTTGAAATTTGATGGAAGGAGACGTGAGATACCACGGTCTTCAATTCCTTCCCTCTTTTATACTAATGAATTGAATTTTTGCACACGGGAAACTAATTGGCATATTGGGCCTTGCGAAGAATTTGTTCGACTTTTTAGAAGGAATATTCAAGGCTTGACGACTGAGGCTAATATAATCAAATCCATGAATGCTCTTTGGTGCTCTTTTCTCTCGGACTTCTTTAATACTGTCTGGACCACAAGCTTCGAATTTTATCCCGTCCCTGTGGAACCCAACACTATTAAGGAGAAACCAAAAGCAAGGTTTTTTCAGTCAATGGATAAATTCTTCGGCGAATGGGTTTGTGTTAGTGCACTTGAAATCACATCCGCGTTTCCACCTGATAAAAATCCTTATGTTAATCAATTTTGCAAGATAAATAGAAATTGTGAGATGAACGACATGACTTTTATATGCTACTACGACCAACGTCCAGTTTTGTCAAAGGATCAATTGGCCTTTGTTGTCAAAATAATTTTTCAAAAAAACAACCAAAATGATTGGACTGCATACGCCGCAGTTAGACATGTACCTTTAAAAATACCAAATACCAAAAAAGCCAGAGAACGACAGAAACGGAAATATGCCAAACTCCAAAGTTCCCTTCCGCGTGTACTCAAGTTTTTGGTGCGAAAGTATCAAATGTTTAGGTTACACAATTGGTTCAAAATGGAAACTACTACCAACGGTTAAAATCCATTCACCTGTCATCTGCTCAACTAAGATTCTGGGTTTAACACGTTTCAAGTTGCCAGTGAGCCAGCCTATTTAAGTTTTATTTTTTCCCTACATAATAAGTAGCATTTCGAAAGTTTTGGAGTTTTAAATTAATTGTTTGCTAATTGATGATTTATTAAACGACCGTTTTAATGGCAATGATTTTAATTCATTGTTTGTATTATTCCGCATTTTCATTAGATTACATAATATAACAATGTTATTAATAAATGCATATATAGGTATATAAAAAATTACATTGGCTAAACTAGGATGGTGCTAAGTGGTGCATTGACCCAGGGCCCACAGCTCATGGGGGCCACCACCAGACTTCAGTGGTAGACGGTGGATTTTTTATTATCTACTAATATAGACACAATTCCTACATTCTGATTACAATGGAAATAGGGAAATAATTTTTCTCAGTCTGAACTCTGAAGACAGTTTCAATGAGGGCATTTGGGTAAATAAGACCTAAGCAACATAATATGCGAGGCATAGGGGCACACAACAGAAGAATATTTAATTAAAAGAGATTATTTTGCTACAAAATGCATAAACATCGTAACTTCTTTCGTGCTATGCGCGAATTTATTTATCTAAACGCTATATTTATTGCATCTTTGTAGTAAAGGGCCCACTGAATCCCAAAATTTCGATTTTGGACCACGGCCCACTGAAGCCGGTATAGCCACTGAAATTATGAATTATCAAGGTTAAGGTGCCCTTGGAGAATAGATGGTGGTAATATTACGACCAGAAAAGCAATAGCCTATTAAATATCTAGTAGCCGGAACCACGCATGTATCCAGAGAGGGTGCACCGCATACGTTCACTAATTACGAGCAAACTGTTTTCCAAATTTTTGAACTTTTATGGTAAAATAAGCTATTTTTGAGAAAGCAATCGCATTCTGGGGCTGCAGGTACACACCAGAATGCGTTATATTTCTCAAAAAATAGCTTATTTTACCATAAAAATGCAAAAATTTAGAAAAAAGTTTGTATGTGATTAGTGAACGTATCTGTTGTACCCCCTGGATACGTGCCTGGCCGGAGCGGGATACTTGTTAACAGGGCCGTAGCTAGGATTGCCATATGGTACGGGTACTTGATATAAGACGAGGCTTTTATAAAATTACAATAGTTAAAATTTTGTATTACCAAGTAAAATCCTTTCTATTGAAGTGGTTATTTAATTCTTACAATAGATTGCATGTATTATATTAATACAATTCTATGGTTTTTCTTTAAAGCAAACTCGGTCATTACTTCTTCTATCATTACCGTAACAAGTCTGTCTTGGCCCTAAGGAACAGAAAGTACTATTCCCAAGGCCGTATTTGTAGGTATTAGGTTGGGAGAGACAAAATAGCAGCATAATGCACAAAAGTATACATTATCGCGCGAAGCGCAAAAAATTTGAGCTATTTTAGGCCAAAATCAATCTACAATGCATTAAATTTGCGCGTAACGCGAACATTTTTGCGATGTTATGCACTTTTTTGGTAGAATAACGTATACACTGCAACTCTGCATTCTGCAACACAAAAACTTCAGAAGAGGTGCTGCACTAATCAATTTATGCGACTAAACTTTGATGATGATTGGATCAATATTTTTTGGAACATCCATGGTGGTGATCCAGATCGTTTCCCAGAACGATCTTCTAAAATCTTGTTGATTTCATGAGAATCAGAATCAACATAGCGTACACGGAGACAATTGATGCTCCATTGTTGATACATCTGTGTGATCTGTGGTTTCGAACACAAGAACGGAAATAATATTTTGTTTGGTGTATTTTAGTTACAATTATATGTTTATGTTTATAATTCTAAATCAGAACAATATGATAGCAATCAATGAGAAACATTTGTATTCTAAAATATAAGAGACAAAGTTTTATTTTAAGCGGTGAGATTGCAAATAATGATATCTTACACACTGAGTTATTTACGTTCACAAATTGTCAGCTTTAAAAGGCCGTGGTTGAATAATATCTGTATCAATTTAATTAATTGAGGAAATGCCAATAATATTTAGTGTAAGCCACAATAATCTGGGGAGGGGTGCTTAACCAAGCACCCTCAGCACCCTTAGTGGCTACGGCACTACGGCCCTGCTTGTTAATGAAAATAGAATGTTCGAGTTAAAATGTTAATTTTGTTCGACAATATCGACAATAACGTACTTTCAAATTTTCAAAAAAGCATAGCATATAGAACTTTTTCAATTTTGAACATTTCAAAGGTTCGTCTTAGTATAGCCTTAACATACCTAAGCAGCGTAACCAGGCACGTATCCAGGATCGTAAGCTGGGGGTGCACAGCAATGTGTTTTACAGAAAGTAATTAATGGTAGAGCAAAATTTTAATAAAATATAAGGAGCATTTGAGTGCATACAGCGCTTTCAATTATGTCCAAACCAACTGAAAACGCATCAAATTCGCGAGTAGCTCGAATTTTTTTCCGATTTTTAGAACTTTTATGGTAAAATAAGCTATTTTTTAGATATTAAACGCATTCTGGGGGGTGCACGTGCACCCTGTGCACCCCCTCTGGGTACGTGCCTGAGCGTAACTGATAGGTATATATTAAAATGCTAACAAAATGTTTCGTCCGCTGTCTCTCGTCTGATTCATGTACACAAC
>JAQFYB010006143.1:0-12751 GCA_034694085.1 Pogonognathellus longicornis | reverse complement strand
TTTAGAGACCGTGATTCGAAGCTAAAGCTGCAAATAAGCCGATAGTAAACGAATTTGTAGCATGTCATGCTCTCTTGTTTTCTTCCATGACGTTCTCAAGATTGCGATACTAATGCAGATGTAATAATGTGAATTCCTTTCTAGTACACTCGTTTAAATACATTGTGTATGGATGTGTATGTATGTACCTATAGCATTTAGTTTAGATATATACTTATACGGTATAGTCAAACATGTATTATTAAGCTAATTGCGAGTAACTCTACTCATAGAACAATTTACAGCTCATACGTGTATTTGTGCTACAATTAAATATACCTACGTGTAGGAACTTTTGAGATCTCAAATCTACCTAACCAAGAAAGTTGATCATTAGTACATACATTCTAAAAGAATATTATTGCTAATAACTTTATTATAGGTAGTACATATGAGCAACTACAAGTAAGAAAGAGCAAAGGAAAAGGAGTTCAAGAATTAGTAGAACTTTATAGTTCGTTTTCAAGTCGAAACAGTTGAGACTTGACTTGAGTCACTGGAATACATAGAATGCAATAGATACATGGCAAATAATAATTCTTGTGTTGTTTTACGAGCAATGCAGTCTAGGATTTGAAATATGAAACGTAGTGGTTTGAGGTGGCAGTAATAGAAGTAGAGTGGGTCTTTATTGTACCACTGCATATCATCTGATTTAAGTATAGAGTTTATTTATATTTCATAAATACAGTTGTTTGCATATAGTTTTTGTTTCCTTTCCCTTTTACATGCATATTCCCTTCAATTACACACTACAACTGTAAACTACACACATACAAACATTTCTGTACACAATAGTATGCATACAATTTCTTCATAGTCTTACTAATGTGAATAATATGGAGATTGGAGGTGTATATGTACCTGTATAAATATGCAAAAAGTTATATGTATTATTTACCGCGAAGCGTAGTATGTACATGGTACTGTCTTATTAACTGTGTTGGTTTCAAGCTTTACTTTTCATTTTGTCAAGGAAATTCTGGACGGGTTATTGCCAGCGTTTGACCAAACGCCTCCGCTCCTATTCCTACCTATAAGAAAAGATACTGCTTGAGAAACGTGTAGACTTTTGTGTTTTAGCATTTGATATTAAGTATTGTTTCTTTTGAGCAATCTCATCATAATATCTTTTAGTATCTATAAGGAGTTGCCGTGTTTTTCTCAAGTGTCATGTTCTGTTCTCATATGCGATGTCCCCGTCGTGGGGGTTACAACATAAAAGCACTGAATATTGTATGGTCTACTTGACTTCGTAATGCCATTGTAACATGTGTGTATAATAACGGCCTATCTTTGTGCATTAGTTGTTTTGTATAGGTATAGTTATGTGGTAGGTACGGTATTTCCTTTTCGGGAGTCGTATATTACTGTGTGTTGTTTGTTGCAAGGAAGGGATTTGACAGGACATGAAAGAATAAATAATAATGACTCGGAAAACTGTTGTTGAATGAAGTATGGAGCAGGGAAATTGTAGCCCAGCTGCTGCTCACTCAGACCAAAATACAATCAGAAAAACACTTATATCTCTCGTAGAATGACTCTTGCCGGCTAGACTGATGAAATATACGATGAGCATCATGAACGCAACTTCAATGCAATACGTAAGAAAAAAAGCGGACATTGTGTAGACAGGACACAAACACTAGCTACGTATAAGTGCTATTATAATAAGTAGCGAGACACCATGCAAAAACTCGTTTAAGAGCCATTCGTGTGTTTTAACTGAATTAAAAGGAAAACTCTGGTTTTGGCTAATACAGATAGATAGGTAAGGTGTACACACTACACACATACGTGCGAGTTACAGGATTATGTTGGCATTGACAATTGTATGCAAAACCCTATGCACAACTCAAGACGAGGGGAAAACATTATTATCTCAATAATTTTACACTTTAGTAGCACTAGGACTATTTTGCAGACTTATCGCTTCAAAGACTTCAGCCCCAACTGTCTGAATTATCTCAGAGTCTCATTGTCAGTGTTTTTCTTACATTCTTTCGCGTAAGTAGTTTCCTGAGATTTTATAGCTTCGTGATTTCGATTTCGTGTCGAGCGTGGAAAATCGTACTCATTTATTTCACCTGAGAAAGCCAGAAATCTAAATATGAGAAGGCATAGGTAAAAAACTGACTTTCAAACTCATATCTTTAACGCATCAACCACACTACTGTCACTCAAGTAGCCCAATGAGTAACACTTTTTACACTATGCATTATTGCTCCCGCCCTTGCATTTTTACAGCATCAATAATGTTTTTTGTAGTGTACTCTGTATATAAACAATAACTACTCCGATATCGATATGTATTATTTCATAACAGAAAACTTTTAACTCAATTTAAAAATCAGTAGATTTCTTTAACAAGTAGGCTGTAGAATTCGCTGTAAAGTGTATAATAATGATTAATGATATTCAACGCAGAATAAAACTGCAATTAAGTTTCATTAACTCAATTCGATACTTAATCAATCGCGACTATTCGTATTAAGCTGCAGTATAAATGTTAATGTCTGGAATTCGACGTCATTGAATACTGCATATGTCCATTGACATCGATTTATAATTCTTTTGTCAGCTCACAATCACATTGCGTCAGGTGTGTTGCGTTTGAAAGTAACATCAAGAAACATTTTTTGCCAGTAGCAAACTCGCATTAGTAAAGGAAAGAGTTATCTCTTATTGGCATCTCTCATTCCAGATTCGGGATGGGCTTGTCGTCGTCAGCTACTACACCTAACTATTTAGTAGCTCCTAGGGAAATTCAACTACACATTATACTATATATGTGTTTGGTAAAGCATAGCATACAGCGCAATTTTTATAGTACATATATATGGCATATAATATCACAATCATCATGAATCTACTTTTCGTATATTTTTCACTTGGTTCTATGCTATTTATTTTGCAATGACTTTCATTCATGCAAAGAAAAGTGGGGTTGTTTACTCGCAGTAACACGTACAAAAACATTTTCTACAATCGTTAGTACAAAGCGAACATTACTGTAACATGAATTTGTACTGACATTTCTATGAAAAATATTGCGAATCAATTTATAATATTATTAATATAATATATATACATCGAGCTACCAAAATCCACACTGAGACCGTGTTTGCTTATTTGTGCATGATATAAAGATGGATTGTTAGTTTTGGTAGTTAGTACATTGTAATAGTAGGTAGTAGGTATTAGTATTAGGTATATACTCGGATACTACACTTATACTGATCTAAGCTAAGCTGCCAAGTGCATTGTACTGCGATCACAACATAATCAAATGAGAATCTGGCACAGCATAAAGGTAACTCAACCGAGCGTGATCCATCACTCATTGAATAGCGTCAATGCAATTGACTGGCAATTTTTTCAATAGCAATTCAAGCGTGATATAATCCATTGATTATTAGCTATACTCACTTATATTTGTATTGTCACTAGCAGGTAAAAACCTAGGAGTATTGTAAACTCATATAATTTAAGACACACATTATGTAGGCATACCAAACTCAGACCGAAACCAATCGGTGATAAAGTAAATAATAATGTCCACCACGCTTTAAAACTGAGGTTTGATTCATAGTGTAAATCCAAGTTGTAATGAGAGTAACGTGGTAAAAGAATTGCATTGAATTGGTTTACAGACTAGTGGAGACTGTGGAATAAATTACTCCTTGTAGCTATAACATGTATCATGTGGTAGCATTAATATTCAGAGATCTAGCAATAGTAAGTGTATCTATAGGCATTTGCCTTGTCACTTTCGCTCATTTATACGCATAGAAGTACAAGTTGAAGAGAAACACAAGGGTTATATGTTGGATACATAAATTCTTTGTGGAATAAAATTCTAGTGGTACTGGGCAGATAGGACAAGCACAAAGAAATTATGCACACAAAGAGAACTTAAAGCATTACAAGAAATGCCAGGTCAAGGGAGCATAAAATGACAAACATTACAATTACAAATGCTTCTAGCTACATATTATACTGCTGCCATACTACATAGTAAAGTAAAACATGTAATAAAGTATTTTGCAATTCTTGACTGAGATTATGAAATAAAATTTATATTATTCTGCTATAAGTATTTAATGTGTGAGTCTCACAATAAGTGACCTATACTATGTATACTAGTTAAGTGTACTAGTAATGTCATGCTATGCTATGCATGTAAATGTTTCATACTTTAGCAGTATGACTAAAGAGTAAAGAGGGGATGAGGGAATAATGCATGGAGATTGGGATCTGAACTATGCACTACAGTCATTAATTAAAATTGCCTAACTGTGCGAGAAAATTTATGTTAAGTCTTGAGAAAGGCAAGGCTAGAAAAAGGCAGGCAACCCATTGTGCACTAAGAAGAGCTTATATATAGTTTCAGGATCTCTATAGTATGTATAGCAAGTTAAGAGCGAAGAAGAGCTGCATACAAAGTAGGTGTGTACTTTTGTACTTGGAGACCTACTCTGCAGCCTTTTTGCTGTTTTCTTGCATGTTCTACTCCTCTTTACATGTTCTACTAGAACAATTCCAAGGAATTTAAAAAGAACTCTTTGGAATGCTCTGCTCTCGCTCTAATCTTTCGAATATGTATATTACAGCAAATTAATACTAGACAGTTGACTAAAATAAAGTGATAAATACACGCAGTACAACACTTGAATACGAAACAGAACACTTAATTTGTTCACATCATTCTCTTACATACAAACTTAAGAGCAGCTCATATATTCAACAATTTCGTTTACAATACCATGCATGCGTCCATTGCGTACATTCTGTGCGTTTCATTACAGAAAATCTGCACTGCAGGATTACTACTAGTATACTACACGTACGGTTAATATATAGGTACATAATGATATGCTGTTTATAAATAGTGTAATAATATGTTATTTATTTGATCATAGACTAATGATATTATGAGCATGGCCAGGGCTAGTATGATTCTCATTGTATTAGGTCGATAAATTAAATCTGGTTTGCTAAATTCTCACCGACCTAATGCAAAACGTATGTAAATCTCACATTAATCTTGAAAAAATTGTTTAAACCAAGTTCATCGTTGTGCTTGGAGCAGTGCATCATAATTACATTACGTACGTGTGTGATTTAAGATGTTGATAGGCGATAGTGAATTGAATTTTTGTATTTACTATGTGAACTAGTGGGAGGGATAATTATGTAGGGCCATTTACCTTCTTTTTTATAACACCGTGTCTACTTGAGATAGTTTGCGAATCCTCCTTCTCTGAGTCTTTTAGAGCACCTTTTAAACAAGGCTTTTCTCATTTTGTGGAGTTGAGGTTGAGGCTTGACTCTTTGCCCTATCTGGACATAATAATAATATACCGACGTAACGTACTTAATAATATTGCAGTTACATATGGGTAGGTAGATATATGATATTGCATGTACACAATACAATATCATTACGTAACTCCGTATACCACAGATGGGTTATTTTATTATGTTGCATTTTTAAGGTAGGTAGTAGTTGTGTTGTTGTGGGAAATAATTATTCTTCAGTCTTCACAACCAACATTTGGTAAAGTTGCGTTGTGTTGAAAAAATGGGCTTGTAGGACGAAAAGTTTTTCGAGGTAGGATTTTATGGGTATATAGCACTATGCCTATCTCTGCACAAGGCGTTTACCTGCGAGTTGTAGTGAAGTGATGTAACATGGATGGGAGGTTTTGTTTTAGAAAACTGCTTCTAAATAATGTATTTGTAATAGTAACCTCTTGAAGTAAGTTTTACACAGTAGAAGTAGTCCTTTGGTAGTGTGTCGTGTGATTTAGTGATTCTTTTTGTACAGAAGGGTTTTTGAAGAGCAGCAGTTGTTGTTGTAGAGTAAAAAGTTAGTACTAGTTTAAATTCACCTGCATTTTTCTTGGGGAAAAAGAAACAAGTACCGAACAGGTATTTTTCTAACCGAGTCTTACTCATCAGGGCTATTTACTTTAGCCACTCACTCTGTTAGAGCTTTATACACAAGCTCCACTCTATCCTATTGCCTTGCTGTAATTGTAATAACCTCAAAATCCTGATTTTTGAAAAGGTTTAAGGTTTATTAGGTATGTATGTAGTACTTAATATGTAAATTCTAGTTGTAGAAAGATTTTTTTACAAACATGAAAAATGCTGAAGTTTGAGCAAAGAAGTTTGTTGAACTTGGACGAAGACAGTTTTCAGTAGGTAGTAATTTAATGTACGTCCGTGACATCTTATCTTCTTATACAATTAGTGGTGACACGAATATTGTAATAATAATATTTCTCTTGATTGCCTTAACTAACTTGCAAATAAAGTAGGTGTATAGATAAGTAGTCGAATCAACAACGTCAGAAATAAGTATACACTACCTACAGAAAGTGTTTGGACCATCTGCCAGAGAAATGCAAGTAGGTGCGTAAAAGTCATGTCTTTGAATTCACTTGTCAAACAACCTGCGTCAATCCAACAGTCATGAGTTGTCAGACACACAACTCTCAAATCTCAAGCACGAAAGTTACAATGCCTTAGAAAACAATAATTTGATGCATTTTTTCTAACTGTGAGTCTAATATTCTATTCGTGAATGACTGCGTACTACTAATATGCATTCTACACTGTGGTAGGACAATTACAATGCTCAATTACGATTGCAATTACAACGAAATGGAATCGAATCAGATAGAATCATTAAATGAATCAAAGAAAGGAAAGACACTACATGGCAATGTTGAGGTTTTTGTTCAATGGCAAAGTGTGGCTAAATTTTATTCCAGTTCTTCTAATATACAAAGGAAAGATATAGCAAGGATTTGTAGTATAGTGGTAGATTTCGTATGCATGGCTGTGTTGTTTTATGCCATGCCCTCAAAAGAATGGCAATGAAAATACGTGAAATGCAGATTCAATACGGAGATATGTGGGTAGCAATGTAATACAACATACTTAACACAAAGAGAGCGAATATTACTTGTACTTATATTAAATCTCTTGTAGTGTTGGTAAAACTTTGCTTAATAATCCCACTAGTATATGTACATTAGCTATGAAACAATAATAGTAATACTACATGGTAAAGAGCAAAGTAATTCAACGTGCATTTCTATTCTTTGTGTGTGCAGCTGTAATTACTTTAGTTGTATTCATAAAGATTGTGATCCTTCTTCGTCATTATGATTGTTATTATTATTACTATTATTACAGACCATCATCTCTCAGTAATTACTTTTGATCTTGACTGAGTTTGAGAAACTGTGTGTGTCTATGTCTGTTTTCAGCTACAAGCTGTAGTCAAGCCAAGGTAAAGTACATTTTCGCCACAACAAAGCCAAGACAAACCAAAGCCGACATTTTCCGACATAGTGCAAACATATAAGTATAGCATAGCAGTATGAGTCTAAGTCTGTGAGAGTAGAAGTCGCTTTATGATGAAAGGCAACCTGTCTGTTGATTGCGTCTGAGCTAAATCAGTGTGGAATGTAGGTTGACTCGTCTTGGTTGGTTTTTGGCTTGTCTCTACAGTCTTCAGTCTTTGGGTGAACGATTGTGCATTTACAGTATCAACGAGATGAAAATTGCATTTTAATGGTGGAGAATGCAAAAAGTCTATAAAGCAAGTCTCACTCACTGTGTCGTTCAACACAACTTGAGTAAAATATCATCGTCTTGGTTGCAATCTTGCAGTGTGCGAGAAAAGCCTGAGATTAGATATGATTGATGTTGGTAAAAGGTCTCCATGTACGTTTAGTGAATTGCATATTATTGTATACAGCTTACACTATATGAGACGCTTTAAATTAACCAAATACTTCATGACGTGCTGTGCTTAAAAACTCGTCTCAGTTTTTGCTAATATACAAAATATACCTATGTGCAAATTGCACACGTTTTACTATGCCTTATTGCTCGATTGCCTCTTTGTTTGAGTTTGTTTTATATCGTAGCACATTGTTGTAGAGTTGAGTGTTCTCAAACATCTCTGAGAAATATTGTGCATATTACTCATACTGCATATCTCAGCATCACAAATCTAATTTCATTTTGTGCATACACTATTACTAGTATTATCTAGAACTATTACACCCTTAAGAGGTATTTCTGTAGTATACAGAAAAATGTGCATCGCTAGCACTACATTCCCTCGTACACAATGCAAATGCACATTTCTCAAGTAAAATAAATTCTAACGGTAATAATGCATTTTTGAATATTGCACTCATTTTACAAGTACTCGAGTGCAATATTATATTACTATTACTACACACCTTACATGCATACATACATAGTAGTTTACCATATACACTAGTGTTTTGTGTTTATTTTTTGGTGGATAAAATGTAGTCTGGTGGTTTAATACGTCTGAGTGTGAGTGAGTCTCACGATACGATGTAAATGACTGCTCTACTTTTATCCACTGGCAGAATGTGGCAGACAAACGGAGTAACTAATGTGGAATGCACACGGCAAACATAAATTTGCTGCTTGGTTTCTTTCGTCGCACATTATCGGTATAGGTTTGTTGTATGTTGTATGTAACCAAACTTACTCTCAGCTATGGTGAATTTATAGAAAACAAAACAAAACACAAAATACATGCACTATGTGCAAACCTAAACCATGTCCGGTACTTTTATACCATTTGTTTGTGGTTGCTTAGTTTATTGTATTGATTTAGGGCACAAATAAGTCGCAAAGACTTATTTAGTCTGGACGATATGGTAAATAGTATACATTTCCATTCTAGATTTAATACTGTAATAACTAAGTTGTATCGTGAAGTTGTAGTACAACTATATTGCTAGGAAATAGTAAATACAGGCCTACAACCAACATACGTTCTTCAATAAATTTTTCATAGCTTAAAATGTTAGCACATATACAAATATAAAGCGTGTCCTAATTTATACTGCAAAAGTGTTTTTGTATGACCGATTGATGATGAGATTGATGACCCATAATAGAAATACCTACCAAAACGTGGGAGTCGTTTTTTGTTCGTAGTACTAGTATTTATTTAGTCACACCATTTCATTACTCTTTCATTTGAGGGATTGCTCACACTTAATAATGGAAAAGGTATTGCCTAATAAGCAAAATACTTCCGGGGAGACTGTTTTCACATAAGCCATTTGTTAGTAGAAGGATATCATGCATGGTAATAGATTGAGAGTGTCATCCGTCCTTATAAATAAATATTGATTTTGTGCGAAGTGAAGTAGGTTACTTAATGTCATACACCCAATTACCCTGCCTGGAGTTCGAGTACGATATGTAAAAGAAAAGCGAAAGCTTTTCTGTTGTTGTGGAATGCTCACACAAAAATAAAACCTCTTTAGTTGATTAGGATGTTCACTTAGGTATTCTGTCGTCCCTAACAAAAATTACAATTTCCTCAATTTCTTGTGTGTTTAGCATCAATTACAAATGATCTTGCCATATTAAATGCTTCCTCGTTGTATTTTAGAGAAGTTATTAATCAAATCAAGTGTTTTCCAACAAATTAGTATGTTTAAGTTGGAGTAAATTGCTCTTTATTACACGTAGTTACGTCAGAAGCTATTGTACTGCTAACAAATTAATTGCAATTAGTCAAAATTTATAAAATGCAACATGTCATTTCTTTGTTTCCACGATATGATTACAATAGAAATTATTTTCACATGAAAGCTTTTGATTTTTGCGATACTTAACAATTACACAGTGTACCTACCATTGTAAGTACCTATTGAAAAATGGATATAATGATGTATAGTAGGTGGATTAAATTCACAAATTAATTCATTTTTATTTCAAATTCTGTATTTTTAAGAAACTTGCATAGTGGATTTGTTCTTGCAAGTACCTAAATGCGATTGTCTGTATATTTACATACTTGAGCCGTTCAGCCTAAATAAATCTTAGCCGATTATTTCGCGTTAGTCACCTCATTTTATTCAATGGACAACCTGTGCAACTGCAATTTGTTGGCGAATGTTAATAATTTTAGTATTTCTTACTTGGCCGAATAAGTTAGTATTTGAAAGATATCTACTGTATAGCTATGGTAAGGGAGCCTGTTCGTGCATTAAGGGCAAGATTGAGCCCAAGGAGACTATTTTGATTTGAGTAGTTGACATAATCGATTGCACGGTACAAAAGATTCGTGTGCCGCATTTTGGCTTTATACAGAAATAGTGGTGTAACGTGCATAGCTGTTCTTATAAATACCTAGAAATACTTCATCTACAATCTACGCCAAACCTCAAGCTCACAATTCGCATTAATTCATTCCTTTTGCACGCTTACGACTCAAATGACAATGACATATAAATGTAATAGTTTTATGTAGTAGTGTATTACTGCTAAGCATATACATACCTATTATAAAATATCTTGTGAGCCAAGTCTAAATAATATTATTATACATATAGGAATGGCTCAAACCCAAATTCAGCGATATTAGTAGGTATAGTAATAAGTAGCGATACAGATCAGCATTTTAGCTTAGCATTATAGCCAGTTCAACAGACTGTGGCACGATTAAATACTCGTATTAGCAATATTTGTTACTGCGTCTTAAAGGTATTTACTCTATAACCAACAAAACCCTTTGTTACGAATACAAACACAAACATAATAGTGTATTTAGTATTATACTCCACAGTCCATACAATAGAATGTATTCTGGATATTCTTATACAAGTAGGTAGTACAACTATTACCTATAAGAAAATCCAGAATCTAGTTTTTGTATGTAATAGGGCAGGTTCAGTGGCACAATGTTGTACGTAAAAGTGTATTTATTATATTAGCACGGCTATTGTTACATACGTATTTCATCACAAGCATATTACTTGGTCATTTACAAGCTTTGGAAAGATTTTTGCGAATCATATCCAGTCACGAAATATTTTCGGCAATAAAATTACATGCACAGTATTTAATAACCTACCTGGCCACACCTTCGAATACAATGTGCTTCCAAGTAAAGATGTGTCTACGTACTGTAAACCTAATTTGACCCTTACATCAACATTTTGTGCTATTTCCTTTAGACTCGCAGTTGGAATCATTCGTGATTCATTCTATAGGAGTGTGTATCAAGGTGTAGTTCTCTTCAGAGCTTGAGTATTGTACATTATGAAATGAGTTGGGTTTGCTGGGAAAATGGCAGCAACAATAATAATATTAATATGAGCAAGGTGGTGGTCCTGTATACAAAAGGAATTATTAATCCTGTGTAAATACAAGTATACGTCCAAACTCAACCTCCCACTGTTATAGAAATCTGCAATGATACCTATATCGCTTTTCCAAACCCTTGTCTTGTAAAATACACATTTTTGGTATATTTCTTTGGTGCCTGGTGCTAGTTCATCGTACGTGATTCTGATTACTTACACGGCTATGTATATACTAATGGTGTAGTGTTTGTTTGAGTAAGTAAAGCAAATCTGGAGAGTTTATTGCCCGCATTTGTCTTGAATTATGCCAAGAACGGTTGCGTCGTAACAGCCTTGTAATAAAATTACATTATATTAGCACTACAATGCCGAATGCGAACAAATTCATTGTAATAACCCCATGAGTTTACTTTTGAGGTTTTCATGCATCCGATTTGTTTAGTGTTTCCTTGCCTTGAATTCGTCTTGATGTACACATTCACTCAGTCAATACACATACGCAGAATAATAATATATGTGGTTAATGCTCCTACTTGCTCAATAAAGGCAGCTATATACATCACTTCTACATAGATAGATGTACAAAGGGTAGAACATAATGCTGAAACATTTCATGGGATGTTTTGATTACATGTATTATGCAAGTTATCTTATATCAGTAATACATTTGAACAAAATACCTATATACTACCGAAACTAACTACTATAAAATAATACGAAATTATATACAATTGTGCCAAATGTTTTTCACTGGGATATTGAAATTCAAAGTAGTTAGAGAGTAATTCATGTCTCTACTGTGTGTGCACCAGTACCTATATAGTATTTGTATTTTCCTAAGTTAGAAATTGATTTGTAGAACCCAAGACGGTGTTGGAGGGCCATGGGGAAATATGTGTAATGGAAATGTAATATTATAGATCGAACGAAAGGAAAAGCAATAACATGTACAACAATACTAAAGAAGAAGAGTAATAGAGAGAGACACGGCAGAGAGTAAGAGGTTTACACACGTTTAGTTGTACTTATACATATATAGAACATAATTCAAGAATGCAAGACAAAGTGTATGGTTATATCTTGATGAAACAATGCAATACAGGAAAACTCGAGTTTTTCGCGTCTATTGAAAAATTAATGAGATTTGTGCTTACAACTAACGCATCCACATCTACTCGACTTTTCACACTTCAGTCTCTTCTCTCTCCCTCCTCTTAACTCACAAGTATACCACAACCAGTGCAAAACTACTACCACCAAGTCAATCTCAAATCCAAAGGAAGCATTCGAGACAATGTAAAGTGTAGGTACTTCGAAAGTACAATACGAAAAGCTTTTTACGTATAAGAACGACACAGCAGTTCTAACACTGCAGTGCAGTCTATACAACGGAAATTATAACGTGAAACTGAAAGCTTTGTGTAAATAGTAGGCAAAAATCTAATATTGGTATTTTCTCCACATAAAATTAAACTTACAACGTGTCTGCAGCTATAAGTATACTAATGGCTTGGAAAAATTCTTATTTCTGCCATAAATAGTAA
>JAQFYB010006142.1:0-12756 GCA_034694085.1 Pogonognathellus longicornis | reverse complement strand
CACCATGAGGAGAAATAAAGATGAGATTTGTAGAATGCGTTTCGTAGTTCTTTTAATGTATACAACATGAATGATGATATATTGTGCAAAGAATCTCAGCGTGACCGTGACCAAATCGGTTATATTTTATTTTATGTGCAAACCGAGTCTTCTAGAAGTAGTAAGTCTATCTTTTCCCTTTCTCTGCTAACAGAAAAAATTAACCAAATCCAAAGGCGAAGAGACTCACTCTTGCATGCGTATATAGCAAAAAATTCTTAGTGGTGATTTCCGATCTTTTACTTGCTCTGTTCAGAGTAGAGTAAAAAGTTTTTGTTGAAACCCTATGTCCCTTTTTTACTCTGTCTCACTGCATGTACAGTTTTACTTTCTGCATCAGTCATAAAACTTAAATAAAAATCAAGCGTGCCCATACATATAACAAAAAATTGGATTTCTCCTTTTGCAGCAGTTTCCAATAAAAACATGAGACTCCTTCAATCAGCTTCGTTTCTTTTGTTACTATTAAATTTTGTTTTTAATTGTAAATATGTTAAGCTTAATATGGTAGTAGTATTTAATGTTAAGATAGCTATATCAGTACTAAATACTTTACTTACCCATTAGTATGCAATGATTATTATTTTTTTATGAGTTTTATAGTAACAACAATTATTTCAGTATAATAAAAATTACTAACTCTCACCTCCATACAACTAAATAGTATACGAATAGAACAGATTACTTTACGGATAGATATAGAGCTAACCAAGATGTGATGTGTATTAATTGAATGAGCATTTTGAAGGATTTGGTACGAACTGCTCCATAAATAGTGTTTTCACTGACTTTTTAATGTAATATTATTATGTATGTATATACGTAATGTAAACTAAAGTAGGTAGTAAGAACAATAGACGCTAACACAACTGATCACCAAATCTCGACTAGTTTTCTAAGTCATAACTCAATATTATGTAGTTCAACTTGCACAAAAAACAATCAATCAACTAAATTATACTATCTAAATTAGCATTCAGTAATATTCAATTAAATCTTCCACTCAAAATCGTTTTTATCTCTAAATCTTCTCGATCGACATTATTACTTCGTAAAGGGAGGTAGCAGCGGCTGCGAAGCTTGAAGCAAAAGTTTTTGCCTTTGCCTATATATTGTTTGTTTGTAAGTAATACATTTAGGCAGTGATTGTAGCATTATATTATTAAGGCAGTTTTATGTTATATTTATGGCATGACACAACAAAGACGAAAACACGATTAAACATTATAGACGAGAGACAAAACAGAATTATTGTTACGGTAAAATGTAGCCATTTCCTATGAAAGCATTAATTCCCTACTCATATTCTAAGATAGTTTTTTCAGTAATCATTTTCAAAAGTCATTTTTCTATCAAATTTAATTGGCTGAGTGTAATCAATAGTTACTTTCACTTTTCCCAAGCGATTTATTTTACATACATTGATTTGCTGCTGTGTGAAATAGCAATTCATCTTCTTTCAATTGAATTCTTTGATTTTAATTTCATTGTTTGTTGTAATGTATATTGTAGTAGTATTTGTATCATAATGCTGTTTTTCAAATATTCACTCACAGAATAATTTCCGAGATGACAATTAATTATATGATGGTGAATTATTGTTTAATAAACTCCCGCATCGTATGCGTGTATATACTTATAATAGTTCCAGGGAGTTGATTAGAAGTCCACGACTCATGAATGTTATAAAATACATTAATGGCTGTTATTATTCATTCATATAACTTGTGTGTAATTGAACTGAATGCAAATAGAGTCGAAGTACAAGTGTTAGTTACGAGATGATCATATTACATTGCATGGCAATCCAATACTAATTAGTACAGTAAATAATAAATTAGTAGTCTACATATTGAATGTTTGGTGGCATATAATAATTATATTCCTTTTTAGAGCAATACGGATTGATTGAATACAAATTGAGAGTTGCCCAATCATAGATAGATAGAATTGGCTTGCTGTCCCATAATTTTTATGAATCTGGTCTGATTGGTTTAGTTTGAAATAATACATTTAGGATAATCGTATGATAATTGTGTGGTGGACTGGACTGTAGTGTTGGATTTGATAGAATAATATGCTTATTTAATATCAGATGATAAAAGTTTCTAGTAGTTTTCAGATGATGACGTTTGAGTCCTTGTTTCTTGGACGAGGTACACTTGGCCAGCGGCTCCAGGAGTCGAACTAGAGGTGACGAATGAGCGGTGCTTGGCCCGGATAAGTGACAAGTTGCTTTCGGCACTATCTGCTCGGTCTTCAGCAGCTTCCAATTCTCTCTGGAATCGTCGGACTCGGGTGACGCTAGTGGCGGACAGACTTTCCTGCAAATCACACAAACGAACATGATTTTTTTTCAACACTGGTTTGAGTCTTAGGACCATTTTTGGGAGAATAAGTAAATACGGACCTGTTCCTGCAACTGTCTCTTGTAGAGATTGGCTTTGTGTCCAACTTTATCCAGAGCTTCTTGCAAAAGGGCAATATTTTGATTTTGATCCTCAATTGTAATCATGACTTCTTTGACGGTGCGTTCTTTCTTGCGTAAGATCTTAACAGTCTCAGAGTGGCGACGCTTCTCTTCATCACACTCCAATTCCAAGTCTCGGAGCTGAAATTACATATAAACACAACCAATTTAGATAATAACCATACTTTTTGTGTTTTCATGAAAAAATTCGTAGATTTTCCATGCATTGAACACGGACCTGACGTACTTGTTTATTACACATAGTATAGTCTCTATTGCATTTCCTAATGTTTCTCTTAACCGTTTGCTTTACTTCACGTTGAAGGAAACACAATTGGAACACAGCCAATACAGACAATAAGATATCTTAAAGGAAGCAACTAAAACAGTAGCTAAGCAATCTTCAGAAGATAGACAAAAAATAAACATTGAAAACTCACGAACCAATGGATAAAGAACAATATGAACGTGAAGTCGTAAAAGAGTAAGTCTCTACGTGATAATAAATACGTAAAACTCAAGTATTACTTTACAAAACTTTTAACACAAAGCAGATGCTTACCCTGCCCTCCAATTTGGAAATGATGCGCTTTCCATTGACCAAAGCATTAGCTTCAACTTCCTCCAGCCTGACGGTCAGGTTCTTGACTTCAATTTCCAAAGTCTTCTTGATGGTCTCAATCTTCACAATACGTTCTTGTTCTTCGTGAAGGATGTCAACAGTTCTTACCAACTCAGATTGTACTTTCTGGAAGCGTTCATCAGATAACTAACAAAGAGAAAATAATTAACCCATTTAATGAAACATGTTTTTGTTTGGGTGGCCATGAATATAATTGGACAACAAAGAATCTCATTAATTTAAAGAATTCTACCTTCAATTCTTTGGACACTTCATCGTAGTCTGAGCTGAGAATAGACAATTCCTGTTCGATCTTTGTTTTGATAGAAGCAAGATTGATATTGATGGTGGTCAATTCGTTGACACGACTTTGAGACTCATCCAAAGCTTGTTCAACAGATCTCCTAGCTCGGCATGACTGCAAAAATATGGTTGAAAAGACGGCATTTATTTATCGATGTCTCATTTCTCTCTCATTTTTCATGGCATGATTAATTTGTGTCATGTAGGAAACATGGAGAAAAGTAGGGAAACAATGAAGTGTGCATAAAAGCTTACGGATTCCAGGCTGCTTCGGACTTCATCGAGTTCAGCTTGGAGGGCTTGAGCACGACGTTGAGCCTGACCGTATTGATCCAATGCGATTTGGAGTTGACGTTGTACTTCCTCGTATTGGGCTGTGATCTCCTGCAATATTGATATTCCCCAACACCAATCCACAATCAATCACTGTTGTTTCCGGCGCATCAGCAGTATCAAAATACTAAAATGTACTTTCCCCTCTTTTCTACCAACTAATCGTGTACAGTTATGCCACGCTACGATTATCCAATGCTGTCAATCCGATTCTCTCCCAGAGTATTTATTTTGGCATGAAACTACCTAATATTTATTTCGTTGTGGGAATGAGATAGCATAATACTGAAATCGGAGAGAACTACTTCCCAATCTGTGCTATATACGAAATACGATCCTACATGGTAAGGAGCAATGCTAAATATGTAATTCCTCCATTTTCTTGGCTAGCTTGTTTCTTTGCTTATCGTAGAACGAATAAATTTGTTTTCTTTCAGTTTCAAGCTGTGAATCTTGACTGATTTTCCTTCCGTCTTAAGTCTAGACAAGGAAACAATTCTTTTACAGCTTTCATTTAGTTCTTGTAAATTCCCCACAAACTGCTGACGATTGTGCTCTGCATTTCTTGCTTAGCTAATCTTGCACTAGGCATAATAGGCCTGGTAAAAGTACAATCTTTACATTATAGCTTCTACTAACACAAATTTATATCAAAACACTTAGCTTTCTGCATTACATGCTATTCAATATGAATATATGCATATTATATCTATACATAATATTATGCTGTGTTGGTAAGTGATAAAGTTCCCTTTCTACCTTTTTGTACAGTTGTATGCTATACTACACTATGAACTACATACTACATACACCCACTTAGCAATGCATTGTGTATTTTTTGAAACATCTTAATTGGTCATGAAAAATCTTACGGTAATTGTGATGGAGTACTTCTTGATGGTCTTTTGGAGCTCAATATTACTCTTATTGGCAACATCCAAGGACATTTCCAATTCAGTAATTGTGATCTGCAACTTCTTCTTGATGCGCATAACTTCGGTCTTCAGTCTAGTTTCGGCTTCAACGAGGCGAGCGTTCAACTGTTCAATTTCAATGGTGGTCTGTTTCCTATTGAGAATGAAAAAAATGAGTATTTATGAGATTTAAATTGCAAAACCTTGCATAACTCGACATAAATATCTGTCATTTAAATTAGTACTGCAGAAGACCTCATTTACTTTATTTGCTACACTAAAACTTTACTCTTCTCAACAATCCGCCTACTTGGTTTGTCTCACCATTTATCTTTCCAGTAAGCTGCATCTTGATTATCCTCGTCTATCTCATCATCATTTACAGATCTATATGACTTTGATCCTAAGCCAGAAGTATCAACACTCAAAGGCAACGAAGCTTCCGAAAAAGAGTCAAAGCTTTGGTCAAAGTGAACGCTTTTCCTGCTCATTGGGCTAGACAATCCGCTAACAGATACAGTTGAAGATGCTCCAGACATGCCAGAACGAGGACTGACCATAATGCTCCTGCCCTCACTTGGGAAAAGTTTCTTGTACTTTCCAGCAATGTTTTGGAAAGCATCAATAGTTAACTGATCCTCGACATCTTTGGCGGCTTTCTCAGTAAAAGCTCCAAAGGATCGTGTCCGTCTCAAACTAGGACCAGTCGAAGAATCGACTAATGTACCACTCTCTGAATTTCCAGACTTTATTGAAAAAGATGTAGATATGGAGGAAGTATGACTATGACCAATCCGACCCACTGACGAAATAATACCACTCTCGGGACTGAGCAAATTGCTCTTAGCATACTTTTGACTGAGTTGGTCAATTTTTTTCTCCACTGCCGATTTGGATGTGAGAGTTCGTCTAATGGATTCTTTGCTCATGGAGTACTGAGCCGACAGAGAAGAGGATGAAGGGCTCTTACTTACGCCCAATTGCACTCTTTCTGATGTTGTACCCGCTGAACCTCCTACCCGACTTGATGATGATGTTGAAGGAGAGCGAGAAAGGCTGCTGAAAGAATTCACTCTCAGCAAACCACTTGAACCACCACTAGAATCATCTGAGACTCGTGTTTTTCTCAAACTTCCATAATACTCGTCATATGCCCTTTTGTCTTTTACTTGTTTATCATCAGAAGCTTGCATCAAAGCTTGCAAATCTCTTTCTGTGTAAGAACGTGCCCTTTTCTGCTCACTTTTACTTTTACGATTAGAAACATTATCCATTCCTCTTTCTTCAATAAATGGCAAATGGGGCAACTCTTCCCCTTCCACATGAATCCCCGTCAATTTTTTGTCCAAGTAGTCAATCATGGGTTGATAAAATCCAAAACCGAAATTAAAATTATCTTCATATGTAATGTTTGGTTTTGGTCGCGGTGGCCTTTTGATTGTTTTCGATGACGAATCATCAGTCATAGCCATTCTTTCTGCAAGCAAACCCATAGCTGAAGACGGGTACGCCATTTTTACACTATTAATTCTTTAAGCACCGGAACGACAACAAAAGCCAAGCAGTATAAAGTAGGATCTCTAAATCCTATACAAATAGCAGAACTTGCGTTTGGGCACTAATAATAAGGTTCAGCCTTATAACTTCTTCCGAAGCAGAATTTACACACCAATTAAAGATGGCGAAATGAAAATTCGGATTTTAATGTTAACACATTAAGTTTTTCACACAAACTTTTCGACTCACGAAAAACGTTCATACAGACAGTACGACTGCCGACTGATTGAAACTTGATGCTTACAACTTTTGTAAACGATTGTGAACGTGAGTTCCCTAAGTATTGCCAAAATTATCCCTGTATTTTTTCAGCACATGTATGCTGTAAGCTGGATGATTCCGTTACGGTGGTAGTTTTAGTTCAAGTACATACGTAGGTAGTTGTAGGAGTGAATTGGAAACATGTTTTTGTTGTTCACAAAGAGAAAGAAACTAAACCAGATGTAGAAATCGAATAGGATTCACTTTTAGTACAACATTACGTAAAAGAAGTCCAAGAAGGAAGGAAAGACCTTGATTGTTTATCCCCTGGATTGCTGTGAAGTGACTAAAGGCAGTCATATATCTCTCTGTAACGTGGCAATGGTCTATATTCCCTTTCTCTGTTCTATTGTTATTATTGTGTTTCTATTGTGTTGTTTAGTTCAACTCGTGATTTCTCTTGCAATATAGGTTGTGATTTATTTTTTCTTTATGAAGTTTTATGTAGGGAATAAACTACAGCTCAGGCTCAGCATTGTAGTACTTAGTGTAAACGTAAATGCATAACTGCACGTCTTCTGCATGCAAATGAGCCTGAATAGAGTAATAGAACTCTACTAGTGCTACCTACTCTATTTCCCTAACTCACATTTGCCAACTAATTGTGGATTGAAAGAAAAAATGGCTAAATATAAAATGCTTTTGTATAAGCTGGCGCTTCAGAATTAGAATAGATGTGTCTATTCATTATACTCCTCCTTCTCATATTCACATTACATAATATCACGCAAGGGTAAAAGTGTAGGATAGTCTGATGGCACAGACGAAATCGTGGCGTGCTACATAATTTAGCATAAAACTCAACTGCACCAGCGTTTCAATATGTCTGCTTATAATATTAGCCTATTTGAACGGATTTAATGCTTGTTTCACTTCCAGAGATACCAAAAGAGGTTTGATCCATCACCGCATTACAAACGCAAACAACCACACATTCATAAAATGAAACCGGTACGAATTGGTAGTTGAATGTAAGATTGCAAGCGACGAATAAGTGTAGTATGTGGTTTGGTTTGCATATGTGCATAAATAAGCAACTGAATTCGAGTTTAATAACCTATCATTAGTAATACAGATATTATGAAGTTGAGAATTGAGACCATTTCATTCTGCAGTCGATTATTTAACACTGTCTCTGCTGTTCCATTTTCAAATGTGTAAAAATGTTACTCATACTCACTGCATCTGCACTCTGGAGTGAAATTGTAAGCTAAATGCGTTTATTTTGGACATGTGGGGAACCGTGAACAACTCCAGTACAGTTCTAAACGAAAATGACTCAGGAATGTACAATACATATGTAAATAATGTACAATGTATGTATACAGAAAGCATATACAGACATAGATATGTAAAATATATTGGTACTTGCACCATTTGCCAATGCCTATGTACAATGTATACAAAGTAAGTACTAAGTACACTGCACTTGGCTTCACTGCGGTGCGTTGCATATGGGTTGAACAGAAAATGCTAGAAATCCCTACCAAAAAACTTATCTTGCTTTCCGTTAGCAGCAGGTGCTGCAAGATCGAACTGCGAGCTACCAATGTACACAAACTAGCAGATTTAGTTAGAAACGTCTCTTATACCCTAAAAGCTTAAAAGCATTCTCTCACTCAGAACATACACATTCTGTAGAAAATGAAAATTTTAAAACTGAATTCCTTTCTGTAAGGAATTCTTCTCTCCAAAGTCATATGGAAAGGGAAATGCCTAAACAGAGTTTTAAAGTGTTAAGTCACTACTAAGAATATCACAACTATCAGTCGCTATTTCTCTCGTATATACAAAATCTTCATACCTATAAGCTACATATGTACTACAACATACTTCCCCGATAAGAAGGAATTCGGTTTCTTGTGTAAACATGTCAAAAATGCAGAGTTATAATATCGGTTTTAAATGATGTATCGGGCGGTTTAGGTGACTTGATTAGAATAACCAAGAAGTAATATTCAAAAACAAACAGACTTTCCTTTGTATATCTTACGACAATATTAGCCAATGAGATGTTGTAACATTGAGTGCCTTACATTTAAGCTAAGAACATTAATGTACATGAAAAGTCATTAGAATGAGACATGTAGCATACGAAAAGTTGGCACTACACACATAAAATGAAGAATTGCCTACAAAATTTACAAGACTGCATTCATTCACACAGCATATTGTGAAATGAGACGGGAGAAAATTATGAGATTCTATGTTGCTATCTCATAAGTAAGTACGAGAATTAAGAGTATCACTAAAAAGTTATTTTTATCCAGTCATTGTTAAAAAGACGATGATAGAAATTTATAATATGCTGTAGCTTCATACAAGACAGGATAAAGCAGTAGAAGCTTTCAATAGTCTTTGTCACGGCAAGAAATAAAATACCAGGATGACACAATGTAATTTCATACTTTATATCCATAGCATGTAAATGCGTGGCCAAGTCCCATAACATTTGTACTTATGGATTATGTATGTCATGAAAATCCCTTGTTAAACTGAAACCTCACAAGATGTTCCGCAATTATTTTGCATGTGCACGCATTTTACATTTGAGAACGCTGCATTCGTGAAGTATTAAAACTGATTATGACTATACCTATGTACTTGTATTATTATAATTAACTCAAACTTGTACAATGTTTGGTTCATTGGCAGTCGTAGCAGTAGCACACAGAGTGTGGCATAATCTCTCGCTTGCCAAATAATGCCACTTGACACCAATTAGTTGAGTACTAATAATCTTCTGACGCAATAGTATTAGAAAAGCAATTGAACATCTTAAAGTTTCTAACCTGATTGCTTCAACTTCTTCTTCCTTCTCCTGCAGGCGGCGTTCGAATTCATGTCGGATTTGAGTCAACTCAGCAGTCAATCGTTGTGCTCGTTGTTCCTCGATCTTGCGAGCCTAAAACATTGTATCAACCAAACCCTTAATGAAGTTCATGGAATTTTTGATCATTTACACACAAAATGTATTGAGTATACAATAATCTTCATATGCTTGATCGTGATTTTAATGTAACATCATCTTGTTTCAAATCAAGAACGGGTAATCATGAGATTTTTTTAAGTCCTACTTGCAGTACCTACATCATTTTTCAATTTCGTAATTTTTCAAAGTACTAATTGTAAGATATCATTTATAAACCTCAATAAACAATAGCAAATTCTACGAAAAGATAATACTTGATATAACTTTGACCTAATAATTAAAATTGAAATAAATAACAATTCAATATTTATTTGTATATGACTTCTGCATGAATGGAAATTATGTAATTACGAAATTGAATAGCAAATGAATACAGTAGGTATACACACAGAGGACTATCATTTTAAAAAAGTTCTTTAGAACCACTCGATTTGATAAAAAGTGCAAAATCTCACAGCTTCAGCTTCCTTGTATGCGGCAGAGAGTTCTTCTCGTTCGTTCTCCAAGCGTCTGTAGTCGAGTTCCAATTCATGGTAACGACGGCTGACTTCGCTAAGAGAGTTCTTGGTTTCGTGCAAATCGTCTGGGAACAAATTTCAATTCAATTAGATTTTGATCTTTTGTAAGAAAACAAACATCAAAAATAAACATACCTAGGTACTATAAAAACGATGTGATATGGAGATGCCTACTTTAGTTTCAATTTACAAGAGATTCCTCATTAATTGCTATACATACTCACTATATACAACAGCTACAATATCCTGACACATACATTGTATTACTTGCATTCAGTTGCATTCCCAAGTAAGTATGAAGTAGTACTAACGAAGCATAACAATCTCCTATTAATAGTACAATTACATAGCATTAAAAAGTAATCCATACCAGCGATCTTTTTGTTTTCCCGTGCGAGGTATTCCTTGGCTTCGCGAGTTTTTTCAAGTTCGTGGGTCAATTGTTGGATTTGGGTTTGCTTGTTTCGGTTGTCACGTTGAGAAGCTTCATAAAGACCATTCAATTCGTCCAACTTACTCTTCAAGTCAGCGTTCAATCTGTCCAATTGGTCAACTCGCTTTTGCAACTCCCGAGCAGTTCCGTTAGCCTAAAATATCCATACGACAATTTATTGAAAACTGTCTGGACATTTTCCAGTTTAGGACACCTAACCTCTAAGAAGTAAATTACTCATATGCCTTATCGTGAGATCCTCATAGCCTGTGAAGGCCTAAGAGTTCCTTAGAAAAATAATCATGAATTTTCTTCCACGTTGAGCTACATGTTAGAGAACTAAAATTATGTAACTACAATTCATGCATACCTGTGTATGGGTAGGTATAACATGTTTTTCTTTATACGTTTTTGTAACTAACCTTTTCCAGATCAATAATGAGAACTTCGACTTCGCTTTGGAGGCGAGACTTCTGCTTTTCCAAAGCAGTAACCTTAGCCAAGAGAGATTCGATTTGTTCCTCTTGTTCAGAGATGCGAATGTGGAACTTGCGTCTATAAAAGTCAATAGTTTGTAATTAAATTTGTACCTACGTACATACTAACTAAACTTGTATAACATTTACTTTTATGGAAACAAACCCACCTAATTTCCTCCAACTCTTCAGCGCGAGATGAAACTTCAGTTTCATACTTGGATCTCCACAAAGTAACGTCGGCATTGGATTTGGAGAGCTGTCTCTCAATTTCAAGACGAGATTCAGACTCCTCTTCCAAGTGAATGCGAACAGATTCCAACTCGATCTCAACGGAGTGCAACTGGCTCTCCAGGGTAGATCGTCGTCGGTCCTCCTCTTCCAATCGTCGACGGGAGTCATCCAACTGTGTGGCAATCTGTGATCTCAAGTATTGGACGTTCTCAATGGAAACTTTCAACTCTTGAACTTCTTTCGTCAGAGTGATGTTCTCCTAATGAGGGAAACCCATAGTAAACACATGGATAAGAATTACTTACTTTTCGCATATTGAAGAACAAGAAGGGGTCTATGGCATTCCTTAAACTTTAAACACATTTCTTACACATGTTCATTGTTCTCTAAGGCAATCTACTCCATAACACTCACTCAAGTGAAATATTATACCATATATTATTGACAAAGCAGATAATACAGTCAAGCAACAATGTATAATGAAGGAGACAGTGAAACCGTTTCTCTTCTTTTTCATACTCCCATTCATTCACCCTCTGCATCCTATCTTATTACACTGCTCTTCCCTTACAGTCAACGAATTCCTCACATGTGGGGGTAAAGGAACATTTATTATCCTTGTGTACTATGTATTTTGCACTAATTAACACATTTCGTATATAAGAAACTGAAATATCAAATAAGGATAGACAAGATTATGGGTAGGTCTCTAGAGTCTAGGTTTTACATAAATAGCATTAGCAGAGTATCGGTAATAATTTAGTATTTTTAACTAAGTGCAACATTGTACCTATCTGTGTGCCATTAAGAAATGCAGTGTATTTATTACACTCCTCTACTAAAAAATAGATTTAGAATTATAAAAAATAGTATTCTATACAATAGATGTGTCTATCCAAAATTTGATCATGTAGTATTTTAGATCGATACGATATGTATAAGTTAGCCATGTGTAATTTAATACAGCTACCGAATTTTTAAAATTAATTGCGTATAGATTACATACATAACTATTTGTATAGAACAACGATTACGTGTTCTTTTCTTATAAATAAATCTAATTTAAATAAAACTCACTTTTGTACTATGAAACTTAGTATAAAACGGTAAACTCTACATAATTTAAAGAACAATGAACAATCAATAGGTATTTTATGAGATTATCACTGCAAGAGTAAGCGAAAGGCAATTATAAAGTGTATAAGTAGACGTACGGTTGAAATGCGTTGCTTGACGGATGTGATATCAATAATAGTTCGGTTAAGCTCTTCAATCTTGACGGTGAGCTCATGGACGTGAATTTCCAATTTTTCGACTGTCTTTACGCTGAGAAGCTGTAAAGAAATTGTTCGAGGTTATAGATATTTCAGAAATAATATATTGTCGTTATATGTAATATACATAGGTATAGTTAGGTAGGTATAATCAATTACCTTATCCTTATTGATAGATTCGATCTGAGACATAAGCTCGAAAATTTCGGACTGAAGCTTAGACTTTTCTTTCTCGGATCTGCAATACAATGTGAAATCAAATTAATCCTTTCTCTAAACAATGGCTTACATAAAACATAATTGTCTGTTTTGATATTGAATGAATTAGTTTAAACACACGTTAATATCTCTTACCAATATAAATAGTTAATAGTGTGTCCAGCAAAACAT
>JAQFYB010006141.1:0-12758 GCA_034694085.1 Pogonognathellus longicornis | reverse complement strand
TGTGACGTCACACTCTAAAGTCTCATATCGTCAGAAATAGGCCAAACCTTCTCAGATATATTATTCTAGTAACCTTGAAACAACACTGCTGTTTGTTCCATATATTTCTTTATTTAGTAATTTTCTACCAGTTTCTTATAGAAAAAATATGAATATTTTAAGTTTTACAACATAATTATTATTTATTTTTCTTTAGCATCGTTATATTCAAAGCGCGTTGTCAGGGAGGGTGCACATGATACACGTGCACCCTCCAGAACAAATGTATAATATAGTACTAGAATAATAGCAAAAAATTGGAAAAATGTACGCGCTACGCTAGAATATCATTATTTTTACTTATGGGTTTTGACCTAAATTGACTAAACTTTTGTTTCTGCGTTTGACTTTAGACATATCTATTTTATATTGTGATTTTTGCTTCCCCAATAAACAGAAATAAATTACTTTGCTGTATACCCCCCAGGTTATAATCTGGCTGGCTAGAGCTTCAAAACGCAAAGCAAAATACAAAAAGCCGACGGTTAAATTCACATGATGATTTGTGGCAGAAAGCCAAACATTTGTGTATAGGAATAATGGGTAAAATAAAAATAACGGGTAGAGTAGTGACAGATAGATCCGAAGGATGGTAATGTAAGATACAGTCGAAAGATGCTAAGTGAGACAGTCAAACGATGACAATGCAATGATAGAGAAGGACGAACGGAGTGAGAAGAATTATCAGGCTTAGCTCAGCAAATTGTACAAACAGTGAAAAGTAACTATAGTTGTATAAAATTCACATAGCGGTAAATTTTTTTCCTATTTTGTGTAGATTTATGGCAAAATATTATTATGCGTTAATTTTGTATTTTTGAAGGGAAGGGAACATGCCTTAGTGTCCTGCCGCTGCCTACAGCCTTGGACCTAAAGGATCTTCTTGTTTTTGCCTTGAGGATGAAACGGTCTCTCATGATGAAACGGGCGAAAAGCCTTACAAGTGCACCACTTGCAATAAAGTGTTTGTGGAATTATCTACTCTGAAAAATCACATAGCAACCCTTTCTCAAGAAAGGCAGTATAACTGCAACTTATGTGAAAAAAGTTTTAAAATAGCCTCAGATTTGAGAATTCATAAAAAAGAGCGCCACAGTTATGAGCGTCCTTATGCATGTTCCTTATGTCAAATTGTATTTAAATGTAAATCTACATTAACACAACATGAAAAAACACATTCAGTTTAGAGGTTTAATTGTTCATTCTGTGAAAAAACATTAGCAAATATTAAATACAAACAGCAACATGTGAGACGATGTCATACATATGGGAAACTTATATCGTGCTCCTTTTGTAAAAAAAAGATTTTTTTCGTTCGCTGATTTGGAAGGTCATATTATAAGAATTCACACAAAGGAGAAACCATGCAAATGCTAAATTTGCTACACAAGTTTTTCAAATCAACGTACCCTTTCCGTTCATTTAAAGGGACATATTTATAAAGATTGAAGACTATTTTGAATTCCAATATTTTCCAGTTTATAGTATTACCATATTGCTTGATTTTATCGCATTTTTAAACAGTGTAACAAATATTTGTTATGTTGCAAAAAAAATTGAATATCATGTATTAATCTTAACTTCTAGTTATAAAAGTTTTAAAAATGATTGTATGGAGCATAGATACAAAAATATTGGATAACGAAGACTAACTATTTACCATTTACAATTTTTAAAATTGGCTTCCTGAAAAAAAGGAGGTTTAGTTAGTCAAATCAAATTTTACATTCGGATCATAACCTCAAATTATTTTTCATTTAAAACAACTTAATTGTAAATATGATGAAAATTTTATTTTAAATATTTTCGAGTTTGACAGAATAAAGCATCTTAATTGAACCGGTTGACATAAAATCTCTTGCCATAATATTTGAACTGCAATGACTACTGATATTTGCACCATCATTTAAATTTAGAAAGTTATTACAATTATAGTTTATACAATGCAAACATGAACGTTTGTTATAGCAAAATCGATTTTTAGCTTACTGTTGGTTTGAAGGTAGAACGGATTCAAACCATTAAGAATAAAACATATGGGCATCACATGTATAATTTGAGTTTTAAAATGTCGGTTGAAAATTGTGAATTGCAGAGATATAAAATAATTTATTTCAGGGCAAAAATAAAAATGGTGATTTGATAAAGTAAAAATTGTACATTTTATTTGATTACGATGCTTGCGATGAATAAACCAAATACTCAAGTACATGTAAAATTGCCTTTGAAATGTGATATTTAATGGAAACCTATTGTAATCCAAAAAGCAGCTGAAGTATTGTACAGGATTATTTATTACAATCAGAATATACCTTCCTGCCCTATATAATACATGTTTGTACCCCATTGTAACTGAGAAAAGAATGATCCGTTACGCGACATCGCTGAGTTGGTTGGCTAATACCAATGCAATGTACAAATATAGGGTGAGAATTAAGGCATAATCTGTGTGTAATAAAAATGTAATATTCCGTGCGAGAAAAAGGTGCTGCATATCTTTGAGCAGCTGCAATACACTTCTTTTGATGAATGGAAATTCACCATGATCCGATATTTACCCTTAAGCTTAGTGTATAAAGAGCATATTGTACATATTACACAACTGTCACATGTTTTCCCCACTTTAAGCAACAACGTATCTTTGGCTTGCTTCGGATGAGGAACAGATACTCTAAATGCTGAATTGGCTTGAACTGCTGAAACAATACCAAATACAATTTAGTATTCGGCAGTTTATTTCCAACAATATTATACCATTGGTGTTATACACATTAACTAATGCATTACTTTTATTTAGAGTCAATTTGTGAATGAATAGAACAACTAATGCTGAACACGTTTGGTACTGACCACGGACGTGTTAAAAATTTCGGCATGGGGGCAGTTGCTAATCATAAGAAATATTTACACGCAAATACACAAATTGAAAAGAATTTTATGTGCTAATGTATACCAATAATGGTATAAAACTTGCATCCTGAAATTTGTTAATAGTTCACTTTATGAATATTTCAAAGTAGAATTTGATTTTGGAGGTCACAGTGTATATCTAGTTTACAACGTGATAAAAATAAACAATTATCATGCTTAGGTCAAAAAATTGAACACACAGCGAAAAGCAACTATAGATACATCTAATTCACTCAGCAGTAAAATTTTCGTCATTTTGTGTATTTTTATGGCAAAATACTATTACGCGATAGTTTTGTATTTTTGAAGGGAATGGCGCATATACCTATTTACCCTGCCCCTGCCTACGTCCTTGAACTTGAGAGGCGTTTATGTTTTTAGAGCCTTGAGGGTGAAACTGTCTTTCATATGCTTCAAGTATAATTTCCTACTATTCCTTTCCTAGTCTACTTAGGTATAATAATCACCCTAGTATAGGTATATTTATTACAGCGGCATCCTATACAAAAGCACATTTACTATTTCAATGATATAGTATTTATCAGAAATCCGGGCTACATACTTATTCTTGTTAAATTGAGTTGCGTTTTGTTGTATATTATTTAGTAGATATCGTACCACAGCCACATCACATGCTACACAAGCGACATAACTGCATGTCTACTCTTCAATTATTTTATCGGTGGCACTGAAATGGATTTAAAGGCCAGGTAATAAATAGCGGAAATTATGTTTAATATTTCAATATTTAATAACCGGTTGATTCTTCTAGGTAATTCAAATATTCAAAATTTTACTATAGAAAGTAATTACTTCTGATGATTTAAACCTTCCATAGAAAATGTACGATTCTCCTTCGGAGGTTAACACCGGGAATTATCTCGACATGGGTCCAAACCAATTTAATTGTCAACATAATACAAAATAATTTACATGGACGCTACAACTGTTCACTCTGCAAAAAAAGCTACTTGTCTATGTATTCTTTACAACGTCACAGTATTATTCATCACCTGAAAAATACTTATAAATGTCCCATGTGTGAAAAACGATATATATCTAAGCGTAATGTCAAAATACACCTACGGTTACACACTGCAGAGAAGCCTAACCTCAAATTATTTAAATGTTCATTTTGTGAAAAAACTTACGAGGGTAAAACTAGCCTTGAAATACATGTGCGAACGCACACTGGTGAGATGCCCTACAAATGTTATTTTTGTGAAACATCATTTTCTGTCTCTGGAAATAGAAGTAGACATGTGAGGTCACGTCATTTGAAAGAAAAATTTCATTTCTGTAACATGTGCGACAAAAGTTTTAGCACATCAACTGATTTGGAAAGTCACATGCGAATTCACACACGAGAAAAGCCTTACAAGTGTACCACGTGCAATAAAATGTTTGCGGAATTAAGCACTATGAAAAACCACCGTGCAACTCATTCTCAAGAAAGACCGTACAAATGCACCTTATGTGAAAAAAATTTTAACACCGCCACAAGTTTGAAAAATCACAAAAAATTGTGCCACAGTAATGATCGACCTTATTCATGTTCATTATGTCCAAAAGCATTTAAACTGAAGTCTGCATTATCACAACATGAACAAACACATTCAGTCGAGCGGTTTAACTGTTCATTCTGTGAAAAAACATTTGCAAATGTTAACTACAAACAGAGACATGTGAAAATATGTCATTTACATGAGAAACATCATTCATGCTCCTTTTGTGAAAAACAATTTTTTTCCTTCGCTGATTTGCAAAGTCATATTATAAGGATTCACACAAATGAGACACCTTACAAATCCTGATTTTGGCAAAAAAGTTTTTAAAATCAATATGCTCTTTCCGTACACTCAAAGGTACATGATTATAAAGAGTGAAGACAATATTACTTTAAAGATGTTGTTTCTTGCTCAATAAAAAAGCACCAACATTAGACAGTTTTACACAAATTGTCATCGTATAATAAAAATTATAAAAATAAATCCCTTCTGTTTTAAAAGATTTAATGTTCTTATACATTTTTATCCTCAAAATCCAATAATTTCATGTTTAATTTTTATTTACTTGATTTTTTAACATTTTTTTAAAAAGTCAAAAAAAGCTATGTATAATGTTGCAAAATAGCAAATAGGAGGTACTAATCTTTGAATTTTCAGCATATCCATGTAGAGATACAAAATTATTGGCTGTATATCTAAGACTATTTAACTATCTAACATTTAGAATTAGAAGAGACATGTATATCACACTGTGACTTGGTTTCCCCATTTTAATTAAGCACGTATTTTTGGCTTGTTTCGGATGGGGGACTCATACTTTGAGTAATGAATTAGCCGGGGATGCTGAAACAATGGCAGATAAATGAAAGATAATATTGGGCAGTTTCTTTCCAACAATTTACTCCATTTGTGTTTCACACATTATCTAATGCATTTCTTTTGTTTTCAGTCGATTTGTTAAATCTTTTTGAAATAAACAAGTTGACATTAAGTTACCCCTCTTTTGCTTGGCATATGGAGATATTGAAACCAAAATACACAAATAAGGAAAAATTTTATACGCCTATGTGTACCAACATTAGAAACAAATTTTGCAAATTTTGCATTGTAACTCGAAATTTATGAAAATAAAAAAATTCTTCATTTATGGTTAATCCTTTTATGCATACTTCAAAGTACTTAAGATATCATTTTGGAGGTCACA
Source organism: Pogonognathellus longicornis (assembly GCA_034694085.1). Lineage (NCBI taxonomy): Eukaryota > Metazoa > Arthropoda > Collembola > Entomobryomorpha > Tomoceridae > Pogonognathellus > Pogonognathellus longicornis. Next base: position 7,097 of record JAQFYB010006141.1, on the reverse strand, counting down.
GTGTATATCCAGTTTAAAATGTGCTATTATAAGAGAAAGAGACTTATCATGCTTAACTCAAAAAATCGAATAAAAAGCGAAAACAATGAAATGGATTTGAAAACAAGCTCTAATTAACATAAAATAGAGTACTTAACACTGAAATATTATATTTAGCAGCAGATAAGTATCAAATTCATTTAGAGGTAAAATTTTTCTATTTTGTGTTTTTTATAGTAAAATATAATTACACGTTAATTTTTTATTTTTCTACAAGTTGAGCCAATTAGTTTATTGTTTCACTGTTCAATCTATCTGTACAACATCAATTAGGCTAACGAACTCCCTAATCTTAATGTCTATCAAAGTAATTTTACTAAAATACCTATATTCTTAGCAAAAAATGAGCATAACTTTGTTAGTATGGTCATTGGCTAGAAGAGTTATGAATTTCTTTGGAATATCTAGCAAGGTCATTGAAGTCTTTTGTTTTTCTATTCCTAGAACTTCAAGCTTGTAATCCCGCATAATGTCACAAAATAATATTTCTGGTAAACTACGTATCACTGTAGTATACAAGTATTTTAAGTCACTCTTAGTCTGGATTCATGGAATAAATACAAATACCATACCTAATTTATTTTTCTCTTCTTAAGCTGTTTACATTCTATGACAATATTACAAGCCTGTTCTACTGTAAATTTTAATAACTATACATATAATATGTACAATAGATATATATATCTATTGTACATATTATATGTATAGTTATTAAAATTTACAGTAGAACAGGCTTGTAATATTGTCATAGAATGTAAACAGCTTAAGAAGAGAAAAATAAATTAGGTATGGTATTTGTATTTATTCCATGAATCCAGACTAAGAGTGACTTAAAATACTTGTATACTACAGTGATACGTAGTTTACCAGAAATATTATTTTGTGACATTATGCGGGATTACAAGCTTGAAGTTCTAGGAATAGAAAAACAAAAGACTTCAATGACCTTGCTAGATATTCCAAAGAAATTCATAACTCTTCTAGCCAATGACCATACTAACAAAGTTATGCTCATTTTTTGCTAAGAATATAGGTATTTTAGTAAAATTACTTTGATAGACATTAAGATTAGGGAGTTCGTTAGCCTAATTGATGTTGTACAGATAGATTGAACAGTGAAACAATAAACTAATTGGCTCAACTTGTAGAAAAATAAAAAATTAACGTGTAATTATATTTTACTATAAAAAACACAAAATAGAAAAATTTTACCTCTAAATGAATTTGATACTTATCTGCTGCTAAATATAATATTTCAGTGTTAAGTACTCTATTTTATGTTAATTAGAGCTTGTTTTCAAATCCATTTCATTGTTTTCGCTTTTTATTCGATTTTTTGAGTTAAGCATGATAAGTCTCTTTCTCTTATAATAGCACATTTTAAACTGGATATACACTGTGACCTCCAAAATGATATCTTAAGTACTTTGAAGTATGCATAAAAGGATTAACCATAAATGAAGAATTTTTTTATTTTCATAAATTTCGAGTTACAATGCAAAATTTGCAAAATTTGTTTCTAATGTTGGTACACATAGGCGTATAAAATTTTTCCTTATTTGTGTATTTTGGTTTCAATATCTCCATATGCCAAGCAAAAGAGGGGTAACTTAATGTCAACTTGTTTATTTCAAAAAGATTTAACAAATCGACTGAAAACAAAAGAAATGCATTAGATAATGTGTGAAACACAAATGGAGTAAATTGTTGGAAAGAAACTGCCCAATATTATCTTTCATTTATCTGCCATTGTTTCAGCATCCCCGGCTAATTCATTACTCAAAGTATGAGTCCCCCATCCGAAACAAGCCAAAAATACGTGCTTAATTAAAATGGGGAAACCAAGTCACAGTGTGATATACATGTCTCTTCTAATTCTAAATGTTAGATAGTTAAATAGTCTTAGATATACAGCCAATAATTTTGTATCTCTACATGGATATGCTGAAAATTCAAAGATTAGTACCTCCTATTTGCTATTTTGCAACATTATACATAGCTTTTTTTGACTTTTTAAAAAAATGTTAAAAAATCAAGTAAATAAAAATTAAACATGAAATTATTGGATTTTGAGGATAAAAATGTATAAGAACATTAAATCTTTTAAAACAGAAGGGATTTATTTTTATAATTTTTATTATACGATGACAATTTGTGTAAAACTGTCTAATGTTGGTGCTTTTTTATTGAGCAAGAAACAACATCTTTAAAGTAATATTGTCTTCACTCTTTATAATCATGTACCTTTGAGTGTACGGAAAGAGCATATTGATTTTAAAAACTTTTTTGCCAAAATCAGGATTTGTAAGGTGTCTCATTTGTGTGAATCCTTATAATATGACTTTGCAAATCAGCGAAGGAAAAAAATTGTTTTTCACAAAAGGAGCATGAATGATGTTTCTCATGTAAATGACATATTTTCACATGTCTCTGTTTGTAGTTAACATTTGCAAATGTTTTTTCACAGAATGAACAGTTAAACCGCTCGACTGAATGTGTTTGTTCATGTTGTGATAATGCAGACTTCAGTTTAAATGCTTTTGGACATAATGAACATGAATAAGGTCGATCATTACTGTGGCACAATTTTTTGTGATTTTTCAAACTTGTGGCGGTGTTAAAATTTTTTTCACATAAGGTGCATTTGTACGGTCTTTCTTGAGAATGAGTTGCACGGTGGTTTTTCATAGTGCTTAATTCCGCAAACATTTTATTGCACGTGGTACACTTGTAAGGCTTTTCTCGTGTGTGAATTCGCATGTGACTTTCCAAATCAGTTGATGTGCTAAAACTTTTGTCGCACATGTTACAGAAATGAAATTTTTCTTTCAAATGACGTGACCTCACATGTCTACTTCTATTTCCAGAGACAGAAAATGATGTTTCACAAAAATAACATTTGTAGGGCATCTCACCAGTGTGCGTTCGCACATGTATTTCAAGGCTAGTTTTACCCTCGTAAGTTTTTTCACAAAATGAACATTTAAATAATTTGAGGTTAGGCTTCTCTGCAGTGTGTAACCGTAGGTGTATTTTGACATTACGCTTAGATATATATCGTTTTTCACACATGGGACATTTATAAGTATTTTTCAGGTGATGAATAATACTGTGACGTTGTAAAGAATACATAGACAAGTAGCTTTTTTTGCAGAGTGAACAGTTGTAGCGTCCATGTAAATTATTTTGTATTATGTTGACAATTAAATTGGTTTGGACCCATGTCGAGATAATTCCCGGTGTTAACCTCCGAAGGAGAATCGTACATTTTCTATGGAAGGTTTAAATCATCAGAAGTAATTACTTTCTATAGTAAAATTTTGAATATTTGAATTACCTAGAAGAATCAACCGGTTATTAAATATTGAAATATTAAACATAATTTCCGCTATTTATTACCTGGCCTTTAAATCCATTTCAGTGCCACCGATAAAATAATTGAAGAGTAGACATGCAGTTATGTCGCTTGTGTAGCATGTGATGTGGCTGTGGTACGATATCTACTAAATAATATACAACAAAACGCAACTCAATTTAACAAGAATAAGTATGTAGCCCGGATTTCTGATAAATACTATATCATTGAAATAGTAAATGTGCTTTTGTATAGGATGCCGCTGTAATAAATATACCTATACTAGGGTGATTATTATACCTAAGTAGACTAGGAAAGGAATAGTAGGAAATTATACTTGAAGCATATGAAAGACAGTTTCACCCTCAAGGCTCTAAAAACATAAACGCCTCTCAAGTTCAAGGACGTAGGCAGGGGCAGGGTAAATAGGTATATGCGCCATTCCCTTCAAAAATACAAAACTATCGCGTAATAGTATTTTGCCATAAAAATACACAAAATGACGAAAATTTTACTGCTGAGTGAATTAGATGTATCTATAGTTGCTTTTCGCTGTGTGTTCAATTTTTTGACCTAAGCATGATAATTGTTTATTTTTATCACGTTGTAAACTAGATATACACTGTGACCTCCAAAATCAAATTCTACTTTGAAATATTCATAAAGTGAACTATTAACAAATTTCAGGATGCAAGTTTTATACCATTATTGGTATACATTAGCACATAAAATTCTTTTCAATTTGTGTATTTGCGTGTAAATATTTCTTATGATTAGCAACTGCCCCCATGCCGAAATTTTTAACACGTCCGTGGTCAGTACCAAACGTGTTCAGCATTAGTTGTTCTATTCATTCACAAATTGACTCTAAATAAAAGTAATGCATTAGTTAATGTGTATAACACCAATGGTATAATATTGTTGGAAATAAACTGCCGAATACTAAATTGTATTTGGTATTGTTTCAGCAGTTCAAGCCAATTCAGCATTTAGAGTATCTGTTCCTCATCCGAAGCAAGCCAAAGATACGTTGTTGCTTAAAGTGGGGAAAACATGTGACAGTTGTGTAATATGTACAATATGCTCTTTATACACTAAGCTTAAGGGTAAATATCGGATCATGGTGAATTTCCATTCATCAAAAGAAGTGTATTGCAGCTGCTCAAAGATATGCAGCACCTTTTTCTCGCACGGAATATTACATTTTTATTACACACAGATTATGCCTTAATTCTCACCCTATATTTGTACATTGCATTGGTATTAGCCAACCAACTCAGCGATGTCGCGTAACGGATCATTCTTTTCTCAGTTACAATGGGGTACAAACATGTATTATATAGGGCAGGAAGGTATATTCTGATTGTAATAAATAATCCTGTACAATACTTCAGCTGCTTTTTGGATTACAATAGGTTTCCATTAAATATCACATTTCAAAGGCAATTTTACATGTACTTGAGTATTTGGTTTATTCATCGCAAGCATCGTAATCAAATAAAATGTACAATTTTTACTTTATCAAATCACCATTTTTATTTTTGCCCTGAAATAAATTATTTTATATCTCTGCAATTCACAATTTTCAACCGACATTTTAAAACTCAAATTATACATGTGATGCCCATATGTTTTATTCTTAATGGTTTGAATCCGTTCTACCTTCAAACCAACAGTAAGCTAAAAATCGATTTTGCTATAACAAACGTTCATGTTTGCATTGTATAAACTATAATTGTAATAACTTTCTAAATTTAAATGATGGTGCAAATATCAGTAGTCATTGCAGTTCAAATATTATGGCAAGAGATTTTATGTCAACCGGTTCAATTAAGATGCTTTATTCTGTCAAACTCGAAAATATTTAAAATAAAATTTTCATCATATTTACAATTAAGTTGTTTTAAATGAAAAATAATTTGAGGTTATGATCCGAATGTAAAATTTGATTTGACTAACTAAACCTCCTTTTTTTCAGGAAGCCAATTTTAAAAATTGTAAATGGTAAATAGTTAGTCTTCGTTATCCAATATTTTTGTATCTATGCTCCATACAATCATTTTTAAAACTTTTATAACTAGAAGTTAAGATTAATACATGATATTCAATTTTTTTTGCAACATAACAAATATTTGTTACACTGTTTAAAAATGCGATAAAATCAAGCAATATGGTAATACTATAAACTGGAAAATATTGGAATTCAAAATAGTCTTCAATCTTTATAAATATGTCCCTTTAAATGAACGGAAAGGGTACGTTGATTTGAAAAACTTGTGTAGCAAATTTAGCATTTGCATGGTTTCTCCTTTGTGTGAATTCTTATAATATGACCTTCCAAATCAGCGAACGAAAAAAATCTTTTTTTTACAAAAGGAGCACGATATAAGTTTCCCATATGTATGACATCGTCTCACATGTTGCTGTTTGTATTTAATATTTGCTAATGTTTTTTCACAGAATGAACAATTAAACCTCTAAACTGAATGTGTTTTTTCATGTTGTGTTAATGTAGATTTACATTTAAATACAATTTGACATAAGGAACATGCATAAGGACGCTCATAACTGTGGCGCTCTTTTTTATGAATTCTCAAATCTGAGGCTATTTTAAAACTTTTTTCACATAAGTTGCAGTTATACTGCCTTTCTTGAGAAAGGGTTGCTATGTGATTTTTCAGAGTAGATAATTCCACAAACACTTTATTGCAAGTGGTGCACTTGTAAGGCTTTTCGCCCGTTTCATCATGAGAGACCGTTTCATCCTCAAGGCAAAAACAAGAAGATCCTTTAGGTCCAAGGCTGTAGGCAGCGGCAGGACACTAAGGCATGTTCCCTTCCCTTCAAAAATACAAAATTAACGCATAATAATATTTTGCCATAAATCTACACAAAATAGGAAAAAAATTTACCGCTATGTGAATTTTATACAACTATAGTTACTTTTCACTGTTTGTACAATTTGCTGAGCTAAGCCTGATAATTCTTCTCACTCCGTTCGTCCTTCTCTATCATTGCATTGTCATCGTTTGACTGTCTCACTTAGCATCTTTCGACTGTATCTTACATTACCATCCTTCGGATCTATCTGTCACTACTCTACCCGTTATTTTTATTTTACCCATTATTCCTATACACAAATGTTTGGCTTTCTGCCACAAATCATCATGTGAATTTAACCGTCGGCTTTTTGTATTTTGCTTTGCGTTTTGAAGCTCTAGCCAGCCAGATTATAACCTGGGGGGTATACAGCAAAGTAATTTATTTCTGTTTATTGGGGAAGCAAAAATCACAATATAAAATAGATATGTCTAAAGTCAAACGCAGAAACAAAAGTTTAGTCAATTTAGGTCAAAACCCATAAGTAAAAATAATGATATTCTAGCGTAGCGCGTACATTTTTCCAATTTTTTGCTATTATTCTAGTACTATATTATACATTTGTTCTGGAGGGTGCACGTGTATCATGTGCACCCTCCCTGACAACGCGCTTTGAATATAACGATGCTAAAGAAAAATAAATAATAATTATGTTGTAAAACTTAAAATATTCATATTTTTTCTATAAGAAACTGGTAGAAAATTACTAAATAAAGAAATATATGGAACAAACAGCAGTGTTGTTTCAAGGTTACTAGAATAATATATCTGAGAAGGTTTGGCCTATTTCTGACGATATGAGACTTTAGAGTGTGACGTCACA